>ML280957.1:0-28878 GCA_005239495.1 Nicotiana undulata
GCCCGTTTCACACCAAGTTCCACAGATAGGACAAATAATATATAATAAACATGTTCCGGGCTCTGGAACCACAATACGGACCCGGTAACGAGGTTTTCACATAATTTTTCACTTTCGAATTCCTTCATTATTTTCAGAAAATAATTTCTTTTAAAAATTCATTTCTCGGGCTTGGGACCTCGGAATTCGATTCCGGGCATATGCCCAAGTCCCATATTTTCCTACGGACCCTCCGGGACCGTTGAATCGCGGGTCCGTGTCCGTTTACCAAAAATGTTGACCAAAGTCAACTATATTCATTTATTAATTATCAAAACTCATTTTTATCAGTTTTTCACATAATAGCTTCCCGGCTACACGCCCGGGCTGCGCGCGCATGTCGAGGTGAGACTAACGGAGGCTCTCGGAGCCTCGAAACACAGATATAGCTTAAATTACACAATTGTGGTGTTCTTGGAGGTGTCCACTGTGAGAGAATCCCATTCTCTTTGAGATATCTAGTAAAATCTTCACTAAGACCACCTCTATCAGACTTTAGTACTTTGATACTTTTACCAGTTTGTTTCTCAACTTCACTACAGAACCTTTTGAACATTTCAAAAGATTCAGATTTATGTTTCATAAGATACAAAAATCCATATCTTGACATATCATCAGTGAAGGTGATGAAGTAAGAATATCTACCCCTAACTTGAATTTTCATGGGCCCACAAACATATGTATGATTTAGTCCCAATAATTCATAAGCTCTTCCTCCACTTCAAGTAAATGGAGATTTGGTCATTTTTCCTTTGAGACAAGGTTCACAAGTTGGATATGATCAAATCATATTTGTCAAGGTACCCTTCCTTGTACAACTTGTTAATTCATTTCTCTCCAATATGACCAAACCTATAGTGCCAAAGGTATGTATGATTTACTTGATTATTTCTTTTCCTCTTAAGACTTGAAACGTGCATAATCGAATTAGCATTCACATTAGGTAAGACATAAACATCATGTTGGAGATAGACATTCACATATAAATTATCACTATAATAAATAGAGCAAATACCATTGCATATACTAATGCGAAAAGCACACTTATCCAACATAGAAGCTGAAATTATGTTCGAAACAACTTTAGGAACGTAATAACAATCATCCAACATAAGTACTTTGCCCGTAGGAATTATTAAAGAAATTGATCCTACAGCTATGGCCGCAACTTTTGCACCATTTCCACTTGTAGATTAACTTCTTCTTTCTTTAGACTCCTACTTATCTTGAACCCTTGCAACATATTGCAGATGTTATAACCACTGCCAGTATCTAATACCCACAGTGAAGAATTAGTAGTAGCTAAAGAAACCTTGAAAACATTTTCATTAATGTCTCACCTTGTTTCTTGTCCTTTAGAGTTGTAAGATACTCCTTGCAGTTTCTCTTCTAATGCCTTTTCTTCTTACAGTGAAAACATTCAGCATCATATACTGACTGCAAGATCAAATCTTCATAAAGCTCTTTACCAAGCTTGTACCCCAACTTCTCATGTTCTTCGGTAAGAACAATCATATGATTGATAAGGGGTCCAACTGGAGAGTTTTCAATGTCCAACTGTGTAACAACCATCTTCTTAAGATATTCAATGATTGTAGTATTGGATCCATATTTTGATCTCTGGAGTTCAGAACTCATAGAAGCGAGAATACAACAACAACAACAACAACAAACCTAGTTTGATCTCAACATGTGGGGTCTGGGGAGGGTAGTCTGTACACATGCCTTACCCCTACCTAATGCAGGTAGAGAGGCTGCTTCCAATAGACCTTCGGCTCAGGAAGGGCAAAAAGAAGAGGGAAGCACGGAAGGAAGAAAGATGAAGAAGAAAAAATAAAAATAAAATAAAAATAGAAATGCACAAATAAAAGATAGATATTATCCAATAATAGAAAGGAATGAAGAAATATGATGATATATATAAAAAAATAGAAAGGTACAGATAAAGGATAAATAGTATCCAATAATAGCAATAGGGAATACCATACCTGCGGCGAACAAAACCACATACCGTTATAACTAAGAATATGAAGGGAAATGCATGCTACTACGCCTATCTGTGAACACTATAAACTACCTACTAACCTTCTACCTTAATCCTCGACCTCCACACTCTCCTATCAAGTGTCATGTCCTCAGTGAGCTGAAGCAACATCATGTACTGCCTAATCACTTCTCCCCAATACTTCTTAGGCCTACCTCGACCCCTTCTCAAACTCTCCATGACCAACCTCTCACACCTCCTAACAGGGGCATCAATGCTTCTTCTCCTAACATGTCCGAACCATCTCATCCGCGACTCCCGCAGCTTGTCCTCCACGGAGGCTACTCCCACTCTGTCTCGGATAACTTCATTCTTAATCCTATCTCGCCTGGTACACCCACACATCCATCTCAACATACTCATTTCTGCTGCTCTCATCTTCTGCACATGGGAGTTCTTGACTGGCCAACACTCAGCCCCATACAGCATAGCGGGTCGAACCACCACTCGATAAAACTTACCCTTAAGTATTAACGGCACATTCCTATCACATAGAACACCGTAAGTGAGCTTCCACTTCATCCACCCCGCTCCGATACGATGTGTGACATCCTCGTCAATCTCCCCATTACCATGGATAATATACCCAAGATACTTAAACTCGCTCTCTTGGGGATAACTTGAGCATCCAGCTTAACTTCTACGTCTGCATCATGGGTCTCACTGAATTTGCACTCCAAGTATTCTGTCTTGGTTCTGCTCAGTTTGAAACCTTTAGACTCCAAGGTCTGTCTCCAAACCTCCAACCTCGCGTTAACTCCACTACTTGTCTCGTTAATCAACACTATATCATCGACAAATAGCATGCACCAAGGCACCTCCCCTTGGATATGACGCGACAGTACATCCATCGCCAAGGCAAACAAAAATGGGCTAAGAGTCGATCCCTGGTGAAACCCCATCACCACAGGGAAATGGTACGAGTCAGCACCCACAGTCCTCACCCGAGTCTTAGCATCATCATACATATCCTTAATCACCCTAATGTACGTTACCGGAACGCCGCTAACCTCCAAACACCTCCACATGACCTCTCTCGGAACTTTATCGTATGCCTTCTCAAGGTCAATAAACACCATATGCAAATCCTTCTTTCTTTCCCTGTACTGCTCCACTAATCTCCTCACCAGATGAATCGCTTCCGTAGTCTAACGCCCCAGCATGAATCGAAACTGATTCTCGAAAATAGACACGCACCTCCTCACCCTGGCCTCCACCACTCTCTCCCAAACTTTTATAGTGTGACTCAATAACTTGATACCCCTATAATTGTTGCAATTTTGGATATCACCCTTGTTCTTGTAAAGAGTAACCATCGTACTCCACCTTCATTCTTCGGGCATCTTCTTTGCCTTGAAAATAATATTAAACAACCTAGTGAGCCACTCCAAACCTGCTCGCCCCGCGCTCTTCCAGAATTCCACCAGGATTTCGTTTGGCCCCGTAGCTCTTCCCCTGCACATCTTACACATCGATCCTTCCAACTCTTCTACCGTAATTCGCATGCAGTACCCAAAATCCCGCCGACTCTCGGAGTGCTCCAACTCACACAGCACAATGCGTCTATCCCCCTCCGTATTCAACAGTTTATGGAAGTATGACTGTCATCTTCTCCTAATGAGTGCCTCGTCCATCAATACTTTACCATCCTCATCCTTGATGTTCTTGACTTGGTCTAAGTTGCGGGCTTTCCTCTCCCTCACCTTGGCCAACCGGTACAACCTCCTGTCCCCACTTTTCCAATTCACATAGAAGCGAGAATGATGCGTTTAATTGCAAGGTATTTTTTTAAGTATTTCTCATAAATCGTGGTGCCTTCAACATCATTCTCTAGTGGGACTATCTTTGCAGGCTTATCGATCACATCAATGAGCTTTTCATGCTTGAGAACAATTCTCAAATTTCTATACCAGTCATCAAAGTTTGGTCCTACCAACTTGTTGGTCTCAAGTATTTCACGCAGTGATATAACATACATATTAAGAAATCTAAAATATAGAAGAAAAAAAAGGCAATAAGAACATATTAACATATATCATAAAGACATGGACTTTTATCTAAATGATATTTTCACTAATTATTTTAATCTATTTTCCCTCATTATAGTTTACGAAATCTTTATTTCTATTAGTGGGGTAAAGGGATCCTTTAACAATATGTATGAGCCCATTGGAAGTCAAGTCGTTTCTTACATATATTTTAAAGGTAGGTACTCTTACCAATTGTATCCCCATACAATTTCCTTAAATAGCTCTATGTCAAATAGTCCCCTGGTAGTCAGGTCGATCCTATTGGCATAGTTGAGTTCAACCATCAGGATAACAAAGAACTTATTAAATTTTATACTCCCCGGATAGTCCAGGCGTGTAGTGTAAAATTGAATAATTCTTTCAATCTACGCATCTAATGCAATAAATAATTTTAACATATTCTCGAACTATAAGTCTCCTGGTAGTCAGACCGCTCCTTATAAACAAGAAATAAGTAAAATTATTTATTTTGATGGATAGCTTTACAATAAAATATCTTATATTTTATTATTTAAGAACTCAAATTTTAGTAGGAGGGAATTCTAATAACATGAAGATCAAATCTTTTATAGCATGTGAATTTAGTTCAAGTTGTGTACATGCTTAGTCCTAAATTAATTTACATCACATGTAATAAAAATTCAAAAGTATGTAATGAACAAGCACGTGACAACAAAAACGAAACTCAACATCTTCTAACATGTTTACTTGATATATCACATACAAAATAAAATAATTCATGCTAGAACATTATTATTAGTTGACATCTCATGAACTAATAACAATTAGAAAATAACCATAGAATCCAATAACCTATTAAAGATACCCATCATATCTAATACAAAATTTCAAATTCAAGTTACGAACTATCTCAATAGTTTAACTTATATGAATACATATTTTATTCACAATAAAATAATATCAGTCTGATATGCATTCAAACAATTTGAATATTGCACAATATACAAGTATTATGGTTTGAACTCTTCAAACATAATCTTAAAATATTTCGTAAATAAATTTTAGATACAATAAACCACGGCTCTGATACCACTGAAGGATTGCGTATAGATGTTCGTAACACGCGGAAGACAATAACAATTCTAGACGGAACTTTTCGTGTTTAAAATTTATTTACATGTCAAAGATCGGATCTAAGACGTACCTGTTGAAGAGAGTCTCGTTTCAAAATTTTCTTCGATAGTGCGAAGACACTATGCGTATCCACACCGAGACCGACCCTTGCCATCAACTCTTTGATCAATGAAACCCGTGAAAAAATTGAACAAAATATTGTGCTGAAATTTTTCTCAAAAATCTCAACTCAATGTTAAAGAACAAGAAATACTTTTCTTGTAATTGTATTTTCTCTCTTGGCTTGTGTTGCACTCACTTTCACAAAATGATTTTTCGTCTTAAAAATTTTCTATGGCAAATTTTTTTCACCCTTTATATAGCATCACCTGTAAACTCTTTTTTTATTTGATTGAGGTAATAATTTATTTAGGGTAAATTTATTCCACTAATAAACTTTATGGAATTTTATGGAAAGCTGGAAAATCACGTCTTAATTGATACGTGACTGCCAGTCCTTCACGTGAATCCTCCAACTCAAAGTTGGATTCTTTTATTTATGAACTTTTTATACTAATATAATATTTTCCTACTAAAAATATAATCCAGTTTAAGTTGCCGAACATCCTAAGATTCATGTCAATCCAATTCAACATTGGACTTGACTTATACGTCCTTTATGGACTTTGTAATTCCAATTCCAAGTTGGTAAGAATAAATTAATATTATATACATAATCTTTATATAAATCAATATTAGTTTATTTTATATATATCACATATATATTTCAATCAAGAGATAAAGGTTTAATTTTCTATTTCAAATAGAAAACTTCAATTTGTTGACAATATTAATTATATTCTCTGTGCTGGCAAAGAATATAATAATATTTCATTTGGACTAATAACTCTATTTATTTGACTAGTTAAATTCCTTAATTTTGATTATCAAATAATAAAGTAGTTAATCCTTTAGCAAAGATCAGAACACTCGTTAGTGTGCGACCCCATAGGTTCAATACTAAACCGGTAGTAAATTGATCATATCAATATACTAATCAAGGGTGGCGTCTAGCAACACTCCTTAACGACCGGATAGCATGAAGTATACAATTTACTCTCAAGAACCAGTAGAAGAATAATGTAGTAATTCCTTCTGTCCTTATAGCTCTGGATCACCCTAGGATATGGTTCAACTGTCAAATCCAAATAGGCGACCAACTATGTGTTCATGTAAAATATAATCGACCATTGAATGACCTAAGAAGCTCCTTTCTTCTTTCATTCAATTGCCCTGGCCAAGGTCTTAATTTGGTCGTTTATAATTCATGACAACATGGAGCTCAAACTCATTACCAAGAGTCGACATATTCCATCTTGATCAATCACTAATTCTACAAGCATTTAATCATACCCAATATCCTTTCAACTATCGCCCTAGGGCCATAGGTGTCTGGTATCAAAGGACAATAAATAACTTGTCAATTACTATGACGATCTCAGGTCAAAGGAAATTCTTACATCACATTCTTCAAGAGAATATCTTATTAACAATTTATCCAGTGAGTCGGTTCAATGATCATATCTCTATATGCATCATCTATCTGTGTGATTTATTTAATGAGATCAACTAATCTTTATCACGTAAACATGATCACATAAATATTGATCTAACCGGATTACTAATGTCCAAATTAATAATCCTACGATCAAGAACAAAATTTAGATTAAATTATAAGAAACTTTACACTCATTATCATGATCTCCATCACGATGACAAGTCTCAAATTTAATCAAGGACCTTATCAAATTATCAAGCAATTAATAATAATGATAAAAGAATATCAGATGCCATATATTTTTATATCACGTTCAGAAAAATATGTTCAAATCATCAAATATGATATTGGATCTAGGGCATATCTACTATATCCCTAACAAGTCGTTGTATGGAATTTGTATTTAAGTTATAAATTCTATCTTTTTATATTAGTTGTTAATATGTATCAAAATTGTATTAAGAGAGGAAGTTTTGATTCGAATTTCAAAGAGGAAGAAGAACGCACCACATACAAAAGACATATTGTATAAAATTCGTATGAAAATTGTATGTAAGTTATATGATATTGTAGTTGTATTTAACTGAGTAAGAATGATGTATGAAAATTATGGATAAGTTGTATATTGGATAATCAGTTGCATGAATTTATTTTTAGTATGTATTTTGTTGTATCTATATAAAATATTTATTAAATTTGTACGTATTTTTTGAAATTTATTTGTTGTTGTACCATACATTACTTTTTTCTTACCCGATTTCTTAAAGAAAGAAGAGTAGAGATTGAATTCTAAATTGACTCATGTGCACCGGTTCTTGTTTAAATTGAAAAGCTTAAATATTGTAGCAGCAATAATGACTGATAATGGATATCCATTTCCCTTTCTTCCTAAAACTTAATACAACAACAATTTATCAAAACTTCATAAATATTTTTTTTTCAATCTCAAACGACATAAACGCATCATTAGCACCTTATTTACCATATGAAATTAATAGGTAAAGATGGTGTGGTCCTTGTTTGGGTAAAGAAGAGAAGAAGCAGGAAAGATGGGGTTTGGTTACAGGAGGGAGGCGGCAAAGAGAAAAAAATTCTGATAATTATGACTTAAAATAGACAAACAGACAACTGAAAGGAGTCTATATTAGATGGAGGGACACTAGTTTAAGAGATTATATATTAATTGTTTTCAAACTTTATATGAAGTGGGTAATATATAAAATTTGAGCAATTTTATTAAATAAGTTTCAAATATTATATAGAAACAAAAAAGGTCCTTTACTTTTTTTTGGTAATTAAATTTCTTTTATATTAATCACCAAAGAAGAAATGTACAAAACCATAGCCATGCTAACTCAACTGGCTATCTCAAAAATGGAAGACAAAAACAAACTGTACCTATATACAAACAAACTATTCAAACTACTCTGTTCCTAGCCAAAATTGTTGTATGTAACTCCTAGCTCGAGCAACTACTCTAGCATTGTATATGTGTGCAATCTTCCACACCAGGGCATCATTCCCTCGATATCTTTATTCAAATATACGTGTGTTCCTCACTATTCATATTGCGTGTGAAACCTCAGGATAATCATTTTGAAGAATGCTAGCCTTCTGTGACTTTTCTTTTTCTTTCTTGATGATCCACTGAAGATGTTGATCCCAGCAAATGGCAGACATATGTAATCTTTGGACCCAAGACATTACTTTCTTCCATAGTTCAACAATGTACGTGCATGTGACAAAGAGGTTGTCCCTTGATTCATCTTGATCTTGACACATAACACATTGAGAGGTGACTATTGGAAGAAGAGCGTTTACGATCAAAGTAAAAAGAGTGGGAGGGAATGAAATAGCAATAGCAGCTATTTCTGTCTGCTGCTATCTTCTTCTATTGATTAAGCCATTCAAAGGAATTTTTTTCTATTTCTTCTTTTTAAAGGAAAGGCTAAGCCATCCGCCCTTCATTGCAGGGTGAAAGGGGAGACGGTTCCCAAGGGGTGGCTAGTTCAGTTATTCCCTAGCTGGCTAGTCTAACTTTAGTTAGTAATATTCCATGTAGCAACAACCACATAGTGAAGACTGCCTTAAGCTTCGCAGTATTCTTGGAAATCAGACATTTCTAGTTTACTCTTGGTAATTCTCCTAGGAATTGCAGCTATATTTGTCTAATGATACTTTTCTGTTATCATATATATTTCGTGTCTGCAGCAATGTTGCTCTGGCTCCTATTATTTGTCTCACCATCCAACTGGCTTGCTGAGGTATAGGCATATGTTAGAGTTGTTGGTGTTTGATATAATATGCATTGATCCACCTTATCCATAGCTTGTCTTGTTTATGAGTTAAGTCCCAACAAGATTTGGCAATAGCTGCTTTGTCCCATAGAGGAAGGTCGATGAGGTTAAGTCCACCAGCTGACTTGGGAATCAAATCATTTCCCATGCTACTACGGACTTCTTGGTTATTGCATTAGTTCCAGACCAGATGTGGCTTCTACACAATGCCTCTATTGGGCCAAGTATGCTTGTATACCAGTGATTAGAGATTGGACCAGCTGCACACGACCATCATAAGATAACTTCCTAGATTAGCATGTAAGCCTGATGCCTGCAAGAATTGAGTAAAATATTTGTAAAGTGTAGCCACAAAAGAGAGATTACCCTTAGCAAATAACAGAAGGTCATCAGCAAAACTCATATGAGTGATACCTAGTTTACTACATCTGGGATGATATTGGAAGTCAGGCTCCTTATTCAGTCCATGCAATGATCTACTTAGGTATTCCATCACTATAGCAAAGAGAAACGGGAAAAGAGAATCCCCTTGCCGAAGGCCCTTGGCAACATTGAATGGTTATGTGGTTTCCCCATTAACTAGAATAGTATAGTTGACAGTCTTAATACATTACATGATCCATCTGATAAACCTGTCGGGGAATCTAAGTTTCTCCATAACCTGCTGTAAGAATATTCATTTCATTGTGTCATAAGCTTTCTGGAGATTAATTTTTATCATACATCTAGGATATGTCTGAGCTCTTGTGTAGGATTTGACTAGTACGAGGAGCTCATGAGCTCTTGTGTAGGTTTTCCTTTACTTAAGATTTACTATTGGGCTCAAACTCGGAAAAAAGGAGTTTTCAGTTCCCCGTGAAAAAGGAGTCAATTGTTAAGCTTTTACGTTTAAAAATAGTTTTATTATTTGGTTTCTGGTGTACAAATAACAACACTTAGCACGTGAAATTAGCTAATCAAGGTCTATCATTGAACTATTTGACCATGTTAGATTTGAACTCCAAGCATAACCTTGGGATTGATTTAAATATACAACCATCTAAAATTTACATCCATGTTTATCTGTTCTTAGGCTTTTTAATTCTCTATTCTATCTCGTGAATACATCACGACTTTTTTCTCCCTTTATTTTTTCTCCTTTACTTTTGTGCATCCATAACTCAACTGCGTATGTTGCTGGAAACCAGTAGCAGGTGCGTGATTGAACTGCTCAATTGTGAGAGACGAGGTCAGAGAAGTAAGTTGAGAGAGTTGAACTTGGAGCAAAATGATACATTGTATTTAATTTTAATGATACTTGATTAACAATAAATTTTAAGCTGGTGATGAAAATCAATTGTTGCATAATCTTCTTTTGGTAAATAAAAGATTTTTATTACCCAGTGAAACAGAGAGACAAAAAAACAATATGATTCTTGGATATGAAGCCCCAACATTTAAAGAAGTTAAAAAACTAAAACCATACTAACAGCACCACGTATCCATTTGCACTCTCTCCAACTACTTGTACCAATTAGCTCTAAGGATAAAAATGTAGTAGTTCAAGCTTTTTAGCCAGTCTCGCCTTGACAGCACCCTTACAACAGACTTCCTAGCTAGATGATTTGCTTCACAATATGTTTAGGATCAGATTGCTTGTTTTGAAATATTTTTGTATTTCATTCTCTCCAAATTAGTACAAGCTTGCTGCTAGAGCCATTCTATATAGCCTTTCTCCCTTTTGCATAGACCTCAGGCCACTTCAACTCATCATGCCAGTCCGATCCGATCCGATCCAGTGCCATTCTATTTATAACTTGCCATTGTAAGGTCTTATTCCACATATGTGCAGACAAGTCACATTGAAAGAATAGATGTGCTATATTCGGTTTAAATATAAGTAATACACAGAGGACAATTTTGTGGAACTCGATCTCAAACCCATTGTAACAACCTATCCTTGGTATTCAATTTTACATGTGCTGCTAAGCTCATTATGAATATCTATCTATTTAGGACTTTCTTAGGTTATTACACACTAATTTCCTCTATTGACACCTTAGGAAAAACACCTCTAATCCTGAAATACATCTTCTCGATAGAGAACATTGTCATTGCTTGAAACTCAATGTTGTTCCCAAACGCACACGCAAGTATACGTGGTCGTACAAGTAATATAATGATAAATCGGATTGTCGAACCCACAGAGACTTGTATAAACTACTCACTACTTCACTATAATTGTTATTCAACCAAGCCAAAATAAGATCCAATAGTGTAATTATGCTAAACTACAATTCTAGGAATTTACTAATTATCAAGTAACGAAAATGTTGATATGTATTCAGTAGAGACAAATATTCCGGGGTTGTGATTTTTTTCACCATTCGTATTGTATTCTAATTAATCTCCCTTTCATACAATTCACTCATGGTTGCTAATTAATCGATAGTTGTTCTCATAGCCTTCTCCTGAAGCACTACTCGCCTATTCTCAATAGATTAACACCTATATTCCTATGAAATCAATCTATCAGAATGCATTAAGATTACGATATCTAATTAAGCATGGTGACTAGGTATATTCCTATCCTTAGCCACAAATCCGCTCCCCTTGAGGGTTAAGATCGCGCTCTCTTCAACTCTTCTCTAATCTATACACGGCTTTCCCAAGCATAGCATAGATAGTATATAGAACCTAACTGCTGGCCAAACAATTAAGCAATTAAACACAGAATTTAAGAAACAACCATATATTGAGCGAATTATAATCAAGGTCAAATTAATGTCGAAACACAATATTCATGGCTAATCACAACCCCAGTACAATGGGTGTTTAGCCACTCATTCTCAAATATGACAAAAACCCAATAGAAATCATACTACTCAAAATAATAGATGAAGTAAGAAGATTTGAAGGTCTAATTGTTCCAATCTCTTCTCACAATGAAGTATTCTCTAATTTGCTGCTCAAAAACTAGTCTCCCTTTTCTTGGGCGGAATTCTAACACTTATATAGGGTTTGGGGCAATAAAATCCCGTGTTTGCACTTTTAGTCCCTGAAGTTTCAGCGATTCACCGCGGTCGGCTAATTTTTCTGGCTTCAGATCCTTCCACCGCGGTCGACCACAGTCGCGGTGGCCTGCCTTCAGTTCTCTTCCCGCTTAACGTTCAGTGCAATTCATGAATATCACTGTGATTGGCCTCAAATCTCCATAGTTGACTCCAATTTGCTCCAATGTCCTCTCCTCGTGACATGTAACCTGCAACGCACAAAAGACACCAATCAGAGCATTTTGTTATCAATATTTATATTAAAACAACACAAAGTGTGATTCATTAGGGGCATAATTATAATTAAATTCACCTATCATCAACACCCCACACTTAAACCTTTGCTCGTCCTCGAGCAGGTAAACCACACTCTAAGGCCTAATCCTCTTAAGCATTATCCCTTTTTGTGCCACACCTAGCATTTTACAGGAACACCCCAAGTTGTGCAACAACCACACCTCAAAAGAAGACTCTACATGCCATGCCACACTTTTGCTTTCTCAAGGTACTCTTTACAGAGGTGAAAACTTACATTTTCTTCCTGAATTACATGCCCTCACATCACACAATTGAGAGAATTTCCACAATGATAAAATTAGAAATAACAGGAACTTTAGATGGAAAGAATTCACTCACTCTCAACAAAGAACATTCACATGTCACACAGATACTCCATAAGCTTGCCCGTAGTGTAATACTCTACTAATCGAGTTCATTCAGTCTAAGATCAATATGTCTTTATTTGGTTGTAATGTATGCTAAGGGACGGGTAGGATACATTTAAGTATAATGACTAACCTCCCTAAGCACTTTTAATACATTTACTTCCACTTTAAGCCCAATTTTCTTGCTCAGCCACTTGTTTTTCACATTTTGTTTCATAATCACCCCATTTTTCTCAGGTGCAACTACCTTTTTCGTGTCACTCAATATCAAGGACTAAGTGTGTTCATTGTCCTTTTTTTTAAAAGTGGCTTTACTTCTTTTATATTATTGCACCTTTCATTCTATTTCTATGATTTCCCTCCCCGACCACACCACCACCCCACACTTAGACTTTTATATATTTTCTAACAATTCAAGTTCTCATAGGGGGTACAAGGTTCAAACAATCGAGCTATTCAAACACATGGATATGGGTTGTTACATGGTTATCAAAGAAACAGACTTTAAGCTCAACGGGGTTAACTATGGTACATTATTTACAGGTGGATATATATATTTATGTAGGCTTCACAAAGAAGTGCCTATGTCCTTTCTAAGGCCAAACAAACTTCTATTTCGCTTCGTACACACAGGGCAAGTTCTAGGTATCATATGCAGACATAAAATAAAACGTAATCACTTACACACACATGGCACGTAATCCATTACGAATCGGTTCATCAACACACTCAAGTGCGTATTCAAGTTAGACACAGTGTGCAAGTTTAAGGCATAATACAAGAGTCTACCAGTGAGCCTAAGCGTCGCACCCTTGGATTTGTTTTGATTGTTTTCAGGTGTGTACACTGCAGGGTACATTCTTGCCTTTACCCTTTAAGCCCAAGAGAGTCCTACTAACTACTACAAAGAAATCTACCTAACCTGGTTCAAGCTAAACCCTTGGAAAAGAACCGTGGTCAAAAGAAAAACCAAGGGGGAATTTATACACTACTTAAAAAGAAAATAAAAAATCTTTTTGGTCTTTTCTTTAGACTACTTCCCTCAAGAAGACTGTCTAAGTGGTCCGTCATCAGGAAGAGTCTCCTAAGTTTTTTTTGTGAGTTCGACTTAAGCCCGCAAGAGACCCGTCGAAAGGTGTCCATCTTCGGGCCAAGACGATGAAACAAAACAAAACAAAAACAGTATATACACAAATCAATTAACCTATACAATGATACAACAACAACAAACAAGTCTCCCACCCCACACATAAGAATATGGCATGCTCTCATGACAAATGACAATAAAGTACAAGGGGGTAAGGAAACTTTCCTGGAGCTCATTCGGAGTCAGAAATGGAGGCTGGGTCCACATTGCAGGCTCTGCCAATGGCGCGGAACCATGCCATGAATCTGCTCTCTGATTTAGCCTGCCGCGTGGACATCGCATCCAACCGGACGTGAAGGCTATCTACGGAGGTGCGCAAAAGAGCCACATCCTCCTCCAAGGTGGGTACTCCGGTGCCAGACTGGGACCAAGAAGGTCCTTCCCCAGCATGGGACCTCCGTGGTGGTGCAGCAGGGGGTGGGGCCGCATCATCATCATCAATTTCTATGGGCACTGCAACGTCCTTGCCCACATTTATCTTTGCCGCTCTGAAGGCATCCTTCTTCGTAAATTTCCCGTCATCGGGCTGTTCGGGCATATCTGCCAATCTGCACAACCTCGTGACCAGGGAGGGAAAGTAGAATCCTTTGGTCAGTAATGGGGAACTGATCATCATTTCATCCCCAATCACCTGGGCGGCATCAAAGTCCATCTCATTGACGAAGCATCACACCATCACAGCCCGCAGTCCATTCACATCAGTAGTATTTCTGGAGGGCAAGAAACGGCTACAAATCACGGTGAACCAACACTTGGCCTCCCAGGTGAAAGAATTAGAATTGAGAGTTATGTTTTCCTTCACCCAGGTAGGCTGCCCACCCATACAGATAGATTCAATTAGTATGTTCCAATAGACCGCTGGAGATTGGTAGGCCCGATAGTAATCGACTTCACCGGTGAACTGCGGTATCCTAGAGACCCGACGAATTGCCTCCACGGAGGCATCCACCACTTTGCCTCTAACCGTGACTGATCGAAGCATATGTTCTGGGCAGTTCGCATAGAACTCCCGGACCATCATTATGTTCGCAGTCTCCGGCTCCTCAAATAAGAAGTCCAACCCTCGCCTTCGGATCTCCTCATACATGGCAGGGTTTTCAGATTGCAGGGCTACCTGGTCTATTGGCACTTCAACGACACAATTCTTGGCAGCCTTAGCGTTGAACCGGTCTTCTGCCTCTTGGGATTCAAAACGGGTTGCGTCCCTGGTTGGTGCTGATGTGCTGGCAGTGTTTCTGTGCTTACGGGGGGCCATGATACCTGCAACCAAAGAGGGAAAACCGTTAGGGTGGTCCTAGCAATGTGCCAGTCGGGTGATTACTCAGACTTCACCACCCGCCGGTCACTAACCAAATCAAACTCGCCAAAAGTGGCCAATGTACAACATTAGGTGGGCCACATTGTCAACACATACATAAAATCCCCATTGTTACTACAAGCTCCTCAACTTCTAACATACTGACCCACTTAGGCCCCCAACAACAGTAATGTCCCCAAATTAGCAATACAAACTACTCACATAGGCCCCCAAAATAGAGTAAAATTTGACATTCTTCAACACCCATGGTTCATGGACCACCCCACCCCACACTTGATAGTACCATTGTTAAGCATACCCCACACTTCACAAATAACCCCAAAGTGGCCACACCCACCATATAACAAGTCAAAACTCGGTGGGGAACAACCATTATCCTACAATATTCAAGATCTTACTACAAAAAAAACTAATTAAAAAGAAAAATTACAAAAAAAGAAAAAGAGAATAAGAAAAACTTACTTGAAGAGGTTAACAATGGTGGAGTGAGAGGAAGGAGTGAGAGAGGGTCTGCTGTTGGGTGGGGGGAAAGAAGAAGAATGTTTTGGGTGAAGAGGAAGAAGAAGAAGGGGGAATTTATGGGGGTTTTGGGTTGAGGGAGTTGAAGAGAGAAAGAGGAAGTGGGTTGTTGGGTGGGGAGAAGAAGAAGGAGTGGGGTTTTGGGTTATGGGGGTCGTGTGGGTAGTGGGTGAGGAGGGGAGGGGTTCTTAAATTAAAACAAAGTAAAAAGGAAAAGAAAAATTAAAAGAAAACATACCTGGGCGTGACAGATTTCACCGCGGTCGACCGCGACCGCGGTGAGGTTCAGAGACCTGTTTCTACCGCGCTCGAGCCGCGGTTGCACCGCGGTTTAGAGGGGGCATTTCACTGCGGTCGTGCCGCGGTTCACCGCGGTCGCGGTGATGTTTAGAGAGGCTATTTCGCCGCGGTCGTGCCGTGGTCCGCCGCAGTCCATAGAGGGACTTTTACCGCGGTCGCGCCGCGGTGACGGTCTTCCGAGGCCTTTCAGCTTGGTTTTGCAATTTACTTAGTTTTCACCTCGTTTTCACCTTACCAGATTTGTTCTATGCCCCAGGCTTTTGTTCAACACTCTCCACAACTGTCCTGCACACTAAAAAAAAAATCATGTTAAGAAAATACTACTACCATGGGTTGCCTCCCACGAAGCGCCTGATTTAACGCCGCGGCACGACGAGTACAACAATCAATGGGTTGCCTCCCATGAAGCTCCTGATTTAACGTCGCGGCACGACGCAGAGTCTCGCCCCACTAATCAGCTAGCACGACCTTGGTCTTCTCACGATTCATGGCACCACCCCAATAGTGCTTGACTCTATGACCATTCACCAAAAATGTTCTTCACCATGTATAGATCGCAGCTCAAGTGCACCATAAGGAGTGACTCTTACTACTTCAAACGGGTTAGACCATCTCGATTTCAGCTTTCTAGGAAACAACCTCAGACTAGAATTGAATAACAATACCTGTTGGCCTGGCTCAAATTATCGTGGTTTAATGTGCTTGTCATGCCATCTTTTGGTCTTCTATTTGTAAAGTTTGGCATTTTCATATGAGTACAGCCTGAACTCATCTAATTCATCCAATTGCATCAATCTTTTCTCACCCGCGGCTTCAAGGCTCATGTTTAGCTTTTTGATGGCCCAATATGCTTTATGTTCGAGTTCAACGGGCGAGTGACACGCCTTCCCATAGACCAATTTGTACGGTGACGCCCCAATTGGCGTTTTGTAAGCTGTTCTATATGCCCATAAGGCATCATCTAGCTTTGCAGCCCAATCTTTCCTGTTCACACTCACTGTTTTCTCCAATATTTGCTTTATTTCTCTGTTGGAGACCTCAGCTTGTCCACTTGTTTGAGGGTGATATGCAGTCGCAACTCGATGCCGAACTTCATATTTAGCTAAAAGGTTATTCAACAACCGATTGCAAAAATGTGTTCCTCCATCACTAATCAAGGCACGTGGAGTCACAAAAAGAGAATATGTTCTTCTTCACAAACGCATCTACAACCATGGCATCATTTGTTGGCAATGCGATTGCCTCCACCCACTTCGACACGTAGTAAACTGCCAGTAGAATGTATTTGTTACCTCTGGATGTTGGGAATGGACCCATAAAATCTATCCCCCACACATAAAAAATCTCTACCTCCAGGATATTGTTCAAGGGCATCTTGTGCTTCGTCGTGATCGTTCCCGTTCTCTGGCACTGGTCACACTTTTTAACAAACGCGTGGGCATCCTTGAATAGAGTTGGCCAAAAGAACCCAGATTGTAGCACTTTCGCCGTTGTTCTATCGCCACCACGATGGCCTCCATAGGGTGAGGCATGACAATCATACAACACGAGTTCCACCTCTTTGTCAGGAATACATCTCCTCATCAACTGGTCACCACATTCTTTGTACAAATATGGCTCATCCCAGTAGTAAGATTTCACATCACGTAAGAACCTCTTCCTTGCCTCAGATTCCATTTCCGGGGGAAGTACCCCACTCACCAGATAATTCACAAAGTCAGCATACCATGGAGGAGGGTCTTGGGTTATAGCAAAAAGTTGCTCATCAGGAAACACTTCTTTGATTTCTCCACCCTCCTCCACATGGTCATGATTTTCCAGCCTTGACAGATGGTCCGCTACTTGGTTTTTAGTGCCCTTTCGGTCTCGTATCTCCACATCAAATTCCTGAAACAATAACACCCAACGCATCAATCTAGCTTTGGATTCCTTCTTTGTAAATAGATACCTGATTGTTGCATGATCTGTGTGGACTATGACTTTGTTCCCACCAAGTACGCCCGAAATTTTTCAAAGGCCCACACCACAGCTAGCAGCTCCTTTTCAGTGGTGGTGTAATTCTACTATGCAACATCAAGGGTCTTACTCGCATAATAAATGGAGCAAAACACCTTATCTCTCCTCTGGCCGAGCACTGCCCCCACTGCATGGTCACTTGCATCGCACATTAGTTCAAATGGTTCGGACCAATCAGGTGCAACAATTATGGGGGCAGCCACCAATTTCTTCTTAATCTCCTCAAATGCCTTCAGGCAGGCTTCATCAAAATTGAACTTGACATCTTTTTCCAGCAACCTGCACAAGGGAGTAGCAATTTTAGAAAAATCTTTAATAAAGCGTCTGTAGAATCCTGCGTGTCCCAAGAAACTCCGGACACCCTTCACAGAAATTGGTGGAGGTAGTCTTTCAACTGCCTCCACCTTTGCCTTATCAACTTCGATGCCACTCCTTGACACTCTATGACCCAAAACGATGCCTTCCTGCACCATAAAGTGGCACTTCTCCCAATTTAAGACCAGATTTGTTTCTTCACAACGGGCCAACACCATGCCCAGATTTGTCAAACAATTATCATAAGATGACCCAAAGACCGAGAAGTCATCCATGAACACCTCCACGAATTTTTCCACCATATCAGTGAAAATAGCCATCATGCATCTCTGGAAGGTGGCTGGTGCATTACAACGGCATTCGCTTGAAAGCGAAGGTGCCATAAGGACAAGTAAACGTCGTCTTCTCCTGATCCTCTGGGCATATGACAATTTGATTATATCCGGAGTACCCATCAAGAAAAAAATAATACTCATGTCTAGCTAATCTGTCCAATATTTGGTCAATGAAGGGGAGAGGGAAGTGATCCTTGCGGGTTGCCTTGTTGAGCCTTCGATAGTCAATGCAAACTCTCCATCCTGTAACAGTGCGGGTAGGAATCAACTCATTCTTCTCATTCTCAATCACGGTCATCCCTCCCTTTTTGGGCACACATTGAACCGGGCTCACCCAGTTGCTGTCAGAAATAGGGAAGATGATACCTGCATCCAGCAATTTTATGACTTCTTTCTTCACCACTTCTTTCATGATGGGATTTAAGCTCCTCTGATGCTCAACACTCGGGCGGTGTCCCTCCTCCATAAAGATTTTGTGCATACAAAATGAGGGACTGATTCCCTTGATATCTGCAATGGTCCACCCTATTGCCTTTTTGTGCTCACGAAGTATTCTGAGCAATTTCTCTTCTTGTGGTTTGGTCAGGCTGGACGAGATGATCACGGGCAATGTTTCAGAGTTTCCCAAATAAGCATAGCGCAAATGTGCTGGAAGAGGTTTAAGTTCCAGCTTTGGAGCTTCCTCAATAGAAGGCTTAGGAGGGGTTAGAGTGACAGGCTTGTTCAACTCCTGGAATTTCCCTAGACCGTGGATGTAACTGCAGGATACTTTAAGAGCATTCTCAATCTCTCCCCCTGTTTCATCTCCACTATCTTCTTCACCTCCCACCAAAACTTTCTCAAGAGGGTCCACATGACACATGTAGGGAACCACTGATACATCCTTGCTTTCCACCACAGTAATCATGGATAGCTCTTCATAGTGGACTGGTAATTTGAGTGATTTATAGACATTAAACACCTCCGCTCGATCACCAACCCGCATTGTCATCTTTCCTTCACACAAATCGATGATAGCTCGGCTCGTGGCTAAGAAGGGACGCCCCAAAATAAATGGGAATTCCTAATCAGGCTCATAATCCAGGATGATGAAATCAGCTGGGAATATGAAAGATCCCACTTGTACCAGTACATCTTCGATCACTCCCTCAGGATGAGCAAGGGTGCGGCCAGCCAACTGTAAAATCACTGTTGTTGGGCGTGGATCACCCAACCCCAACTGCCTGAACACAGATAGTGGCATCATATTAATGCTTGCCCCAAGATCACACAAGGTTCGCCCAACTTCATGCTTACCAATTGAGATTTGGATAGTAAAACTACCCGGATCCTTTAACTTCTGAGGTAGCTTGCTCTGAATTCTTGAGCTACACTCCTCAGTGAGTGACACAGTCTCATACTCAGTCAGCCTTCTTTTATGGGCCACAATGTCCTTGATGTATTTGGCATATTTGGGCACCTCCTGCAGAATATCTACCAGTGGAATGTTGATTTGTACCTGCTTCAAGAGGTCAAGGAACTTTTTGTATACGGCATTATCTTTCATCTTTTGCAACCTTTGAGGGAACGGAGGGGGTGGCCTTGCAACCACTGGCGGGGGTTGCTCAGCCACCGCCTCATCAACTGGCTTTTTCGACTCTTTTGGATTGGCAAATGTTGGCTCAATAATAGCTGGTTCCTCATTAAAAGTTACATGCTTTCTCTTCTCGGATTGCACTTCTTCCAATTGTCTCCCATTCCTCAATGATACAGCATTGACAGAAGCCTTAGGATTTGCTTCAGTGTCACTTGGGAGGGCCCCTGTTGGTAGGGTATTTTGGGAACTAGCAAGTTGACCCACTTGACGTTCCAAATTTCTCATTGCTACTATCTGGGCTTGGTTATCTGCCATCATCTTCTGATTGAAAGCAAGTTGGTCGTTCATAATTCTTTTCATAATTTCCTCTAGGCTACCTGATTGCTCAGCCTGAGGTGGCTTGTAATGCTGCTGAGGTGCATGAGGTGCCGGAGGCCTGTAATTACTCTAAGTGCCTTGATTTCCACCCCAAGAGAAGTTTGGGTGGTTCCTCCAGCTGGGATTATAGTTGTTCCCATATTGATTGGCTTGCCCTCTATTTTGATTTCCCACATAACAGACAGACTCTGGATTGGCTGGGCATGAACCACTCTGATGACCCTCTCCACAAACATCACAAAAGACTTGGACCTGTTGTACTGTTTGGACCTATTGGAATGGTTGATATTGTTGCTTATTATTGATCAGGGTCATCTGATTGACTTGGTTAGTCAATGTCGAAATCTGAGCTGACAATGCTGAGACAACGTCTAATTCAAGAACCCCTGGTGACTGTTGAACCACATTCCTTCCCATCTCACCTTGCCAGTCTGGATTGCTCTTGGAGAATTTATTCAACAAAGCAAATATTTCATCATAATTCTTCTCCAATACCTGACCTCCAGCTGCTGCATCTACCATAATTTTTGTTTGGGGATGGAGTCCCTTAATGAACGTGTGGACCAACACCTCGTTTGTCTGATTGTGATGAGGACAGTCTCTGAGTAGCTCCTTAAATCTCTCCCATGCTGAATACAAAGACTCGCCTGTTTTCTGCTTAAAGGACACTATCTCACTCCTGATCTTAGTAGTCTTGCCTGAAGGGAAGAACCTCGCCAAAAACCAAATCATTCCAGGATGTAATGGAATTGGCCGGTTCTGCTTTTAGCCATTGCTTCGCTTTACCCAACAGAGAGAATGGGAAAAGCTAAGCCTTACATAATCTGGAGTAACCCCGTTAGTGATATAAGTATCACTAATCTCCAGGAAGTTCAAGATGTGCTGCTGAGGATCCTCATGTGGAAGACCCATAAACTGCCCATTTGCATGAAGTAGCTGGATCATGCTCTGCTTTAGCTCAAAGTGCCCAGTGATTCTGGGCTTCACGATACTGTAACATTAGCAATATTGGGCATTGCTACCTCCTAAACCACCATGTACTGCTCCTCTGCCATGTTCACAGGAATTTGAATGAAGTCCTGAATATTGTTTGTATCCCTTGCTTCCCTCAACCTCCTGTGAAATAACCTCTCAGGTTCGGGGTCAAAGACGTCAAGTCTGTCCTGGCTTCTGACCCTTCGCATTCAATTAGAGTTCTGAGATTAGAACAATGATCAAGTAACGTTAGACTAGATGAAATAAACAATTAAAGTAAAGACTAGAAAGTAGTCTATTTTCAAGTCCCCGACAACGGCACCAAAAACTTGTTGCTCCCAAATGCACACGCAAGTATACGTGGTCGTACAAGTAATATAATGATAAATCGGATTGTCGAACCCACAGAGACTTGTATAAACTACTCACAACTTCACTATAATTGTTATTCAACCAAGCCAAAATAAGATCCAATAGTGTAATTATGCTAAACTACAATTCTAGGAATTTACTAATTATCAAGTAACGAAAATGTTGATATGTATTCAGTAGAGACAAATATTCCGGGGTTGTGATTTTTTTCACCATTCGTATTGTATTCTAATTAATTCTCCCTTTCATATAATTCACTCATGGTTGCTAATTAATCGATAGTTGTTCTCATAGCCTTCTCCCGAAGCACTACTCGCCTATTCTCAATAGATTAACGCCTATATTCCTATGAAATTAATCTATCAGAATGCATTAAGATTACGATATCTAATTAAGCACGGTGACTAGGTATATTCCTATCCTTAGCCACAAATCCGCTCCCCTTGAGGGTTAAGATCGCGCTCTCTTCAACTCTTCTCTAATCTATACACGGCTTTCCCAAGCATAGCATAGATAGTATATAGAACCTAACTGCTGGCCAAACAATTAAGCAATTAAACACAGAATTGAAGAAACAACCATATATTGAGCGAATTATAATCAAGGTCAAATTAATGTCGAAACACAATATTCATGGCTAATCACAACCCCAGAACAATGGGTGTTTAGCCACTCATGCTCAAATATGACAAAAACCCAATAGAAATCATACTACTCAAAATAATAGATGAAAGAAGAAGATTTGAAGGTCTAATTGTTCCAATCTCTTCTCACAATGAAGTATTCTCTAATTTGCTGCTCAAAAACTAGTCTCCCTTTTCTTGGGTGGAATTCTAACACTTATATTGGGGCAATTAAATCCCATGTTTGCACTTTTAGTCCCTGAAGTTCTAGCGATTCACCGCGGTCGGCTAATTTTTCTGGCTTCAGATCCTTCCACCGCGGTCGACCGCGGTCGCGGTGGCCTGCCTTCAGTTCTCTTCTCGCTTAACGTTCAGTGCAATTCATGAATATCACTGTGATTGGCCTCAAATCTCCATAGTTGACTCCAATTTGCTACAATGTCTTCTCCTCGTGACATGTAACCTGCAACGCACAAAAGACACTAATCAGAGCATTTTGTTATCAATATTTACATTAAAACAACACAAAGTGTGGTTCATTAGGGGCATAATTATAGTTAAATTCACCTATCATCACTCAACTTCCCCCATTCCTACTTGTTTCTACATAATTATTTCTAGTTGATATTTAGCTTAAAGTATACACACACACACACACACACATATTTGTTTATCGCCTCATGTTTTACTTTTGTTTTGTGAATTTTTTTAAAATGTAAATTGAGTTGATTTATATTAATTCGGGGTGTTTTTATGTGTAGGAATCATCCAGAAGAAATTGTGGGCGAAATGTGAGAAATTAGAGTCAAAACGGATGAAAAAAAAGAGGAAGTGTGATTTTCGGCGCCACAAGCAGCGCCCCATGCCACCTGTGGTGCTCCAAACAATCTACTTAACAAACCAGCGCCAGGGCCAGCGTGGGGCGGTGGGCTGGATGCTGGTGACGTGAATTGTGTCCAACTTTGTCCGGGACAAGGTTATTTCGACCCTAGACCTACCCAACACGTATAAAAGTTAGACTAATCCTATTTTTGGAGGAGAGACGCCACTTTGAAGGGGAATAGACGTGGGGGAACACACACCACGCTTGGATGAGGCTTTCAACTAGTTTTTTTCTTCTCTTCTCTTCCTTTAATTTCATAGTTTATTAGTTCTAGAGTTTTGGGTGCTGCATGAACGTTGTAGTTTGAAGCTTGAATTGTTCTTATTATTATATCATATTGGTTTATTTATTCAATATTGCGCTTAATTATTTGATTGCTTGATCGCCAATTCACTATTATCTACGAATCTAGGATTGAACTCGGGAGAGAGGGAATTCTAGATTGCATATAAGATTGAGTAGAGCAAGATCTTAACTCTGAGTGAGGGGCGGATTTGCGGTTAGGATAGGAATATACATAATCTACTTGCTTGGTTACTATTTATAAATGCGTTGTTGTTAATTCTAATTCCATAGGAATATAGGCGTTAGATTAGCTTGAATAGGCGAGTAGTACTTCGGGAGAAGGCTACGAGTAATATTAACCCTGTCAACCAATAAACTAGATAAATTAATTAGACAATTTAAGTGGAAAACTCAATGGATTGTTAGCTAACCCATAGCTCTAGAATATTGTCTCTCATTGAATTCGCCTCTAAAATTTCACCAACTTGTTTCATTAATTTCTTAGTTTGCTACTCTAGATTAGTTGTAGTTAAATATTCATACTTTAGGAATCGCTTGAATAGATTAATTGTTTGGTTTAATTTAATTGATAGTTAATCACAAGTCCCTATGGATACGATATCTGAACTTACAATCCTATATTACTTGTCGACCATACTTGGGAGCAACACTAGTCTTCAAAAGAATTTGAACTACCTATGAGGCTTGTTTTGGTGCATTATCTCAGATTTGCTGCTCTTTTATATAGTAAGAAGTGAACCTATTTTACCCACAAGGCGTCTTTCTTGGCACACAAATTCCAAATAAGCTTGCATATGACAGCTCGATCTATTCCAAAAACATCCATTCCCCGATATTAAAATTGTTGCATAATTTTAATATTTGCAGTATCTCACTTAGTACATGTGCATATGGAGACATTTCAAAATTTTTACAATCAACTGAGAATTCTAAAGTTGAATTTTTGCACCATGCTTGCAGCTTTAAAGCTGGAAAACTTTTCACAAAAAATACCTTGAAGCCAGAATCATATCATTTCCATTTGTTATTATTATAATAAATTAAAGACACATTACAGAAACAAACTTATGCTGCAATATTCTTCATACACACATATTGTACTATATATATCACTTAGCTTTAACCGCTAGTATATTTACGATCTATATAGGAGTGGATGAAACCTTTATTAGGCTTCTTTAATTAGAGTTGGGAGAAAAAACAATTTGATCATCTTGAAGGAAATGACAAATACCGGTAGTTCCAGGCTTAGCCTTAAGCACTACAAAAGGCAATCCTTTTGGGTTCCAAAGAGATGTATCTTTGTGGCATATTGATATTGCTTTGACCTTTGTTCCATCAGCACCAATCATAGATACCATAAATGTCTTGGTAATTCCTCCACCATGACAAAAGTGCACTGCATATGCATAATTAAGTTTGTGGCATATCATGTTAACCCCATCACCTGACTCTTCAACTTCTTCAATGGTGTATTTCTGCAACATTTGGTTTTCCCCTTGTACCTTTGTTGTAAATACATGAATATTGTTTGTGCCAAGCATGGATAGGCTGAAATCTACCATAGATTCCAAAGAAGTTGCACACTTTCTCTTCTCTCCTTTCATCGCTGGCTCTTCACAAACTTTGACTGTTTCCTCTATTGTTTGAGCATCCTTTGAGCTACCTTCTATTGAGAAATGGTTTAGAATTTCTGGGAGTTTTTTCGACGAGAAGGGAATCGATTCCGCAAATTGTCGAGGCAAAAAGGGTGCTTCATTTTTATTTTTGAGAGAGGGAAAGTTGATGACTCTTCCTTTCTCCAAGTCCATTTCTAAGAAGTAAGGTTTGTAAAGCAAATTATCTTGAAAATGACTATTGCTTCCTTCATTTACATGTTGGAGGCTTTGCTTTTTTATCTCACGTATCTCATCCTCGGTAGCATCATGAAAAATCCAGGCTCCATGCTGGTGTAAACCATAGTAAACTTTTTCTTTAGTGTGAACCTCATCCTCTGCAACATAACGACAGACACTCATTTCTTTAACAAAATGGGCAATCATCTAGCCAAAAAGTGCAATAAATAAAGTATATATAATAGAGGGTAAAACTATCATGCTTTAAACATAAAATTGCAAAGAAGTACAGTAAAATATATATAATTATCTGTAGCTAAAAATTAAAGTAGTTTATAAAACACCCAATGATACAAATATAATTAAGTCACAGAAAAGTCAAACAAGACAAATAATGGAAGTTATGCGCTTTCACTACCTGCTTGAGGAAGCAAATCTTTGATGACTTTAGGAATTGGAGTGTTGGGCAATTTTACTTTCCAGTAAACCTCCGGAGATATAGCTGCATAACATACACTTGCTACAAAAGCAAGCTACATTCAACAAGAAACAACAATATTTTTTATATTAGTATCTAGCTTCCATGTAAACAATGAATATAACAAAGCTTTTCCATTTTCAGATACTTTGATTTGTCCAAGAGAATGAGCATATAAGTTAGTTAGACTGAAGTATCCAACCGATAATTATAAATTTTCTTTTAAAATTGAAGAACTAACCTAAATAGGCGGATAATATATAATATATGTATTTTTCATGTATAAAATGGGTATAATCATATAATTTATGTATACCTTCCGGAAAAATAAATAGTAAAACTGGCATGCTATTTGTATGAGGACCCTTAAAATTTCTGGCGATTTTGCAAGTATAAGATGAAAACTATACAAAAATGCTACTCACCAGAAAAATGGTGAGCGAGTAGAGTAGCTGCAACTTCATTGAAACTTTTTGCTATGAGATATTGTAGAAATTAAATAGCTAGAGGACTGAAAGCACAGGCTTGGATGGAACACAGAACATAACCTTTCCTCTATTTATAGGCATGGAATAATACATTACCACTTGCTCAAAACAGCTCCTCCTTTAATTATAGCAATAATGAAGCGCTGACATCAATTACGGGTCAAATAATTTTGTGACCCATTATAAATTCCTTTTTAGTTTTATGATTTTTTTTTAAAACTTGAGATCTATCTTTTATACGTAAAAGAACTAAAAAAGATATTTTTTTTATAAAAGAACTAAAAAAGATATATTTTTAATTTCTACATTGTAAATAGACATGGAGGCCCCTATTTCTTCCTACTTTTCTTAAGTTGATGAACCATCTAAATATTGGACATACAATTAAATGTGGAAGGTCCGTCCCCTATCAATTACTAGTATTAGATACTTTGACAAAAAAAAAAAGTATTAGATGTTTTTTCCCGTCTCTATTGATGTGATGATATTTTCTTTATAATTTGAGTAAGAAAAAAAATAATATTTTTATATATTTAAATATAACTTAGTTATAATTCTTTTTATTTTACCCTTAATAAAGATATTATACAATAACAGAATATTTGTGACTTATTTTAGATCACAAGTTTTAAAAGTTTTTTTCAGTCAAACATCATCAATATATTGACCCAAAAAAGTACTCCATATATTGTTATTTGTCCACTTTTGACTTTGCACTCCCTATAATAAAAAGTAAATGAAGTATGTATTTTAACTCCTTCCGGTCCACAATTAGTGATTTCTTGGGTTTTTTTTGTGGTCCAAAAAAATGATTTTTTCCATATTTGAAGATGAATTAATTATTTTTTTCTTACATTGCCTTTGGAGTAAATAATATTGGAGTATGTGTTAAGAAGTGTTTATGTGAAGAGATAGTAAATGTTAATATGGTCAATTTCATTGCTAATTAATGTTAAAAGGTGACTTTCTTAATATGTATGAAAATAATAAAAAAACACTTATTTTGGAAAGGGAGGAGTGTAATTTTACCCATTAAAATAATAGTATTTCAAAAAAGTTTGAGAAATGACGTGGGAAATGAATTGTTAATGATACGATTAAAATAGTAAAAAAAGTTATATTTCTTTTAATTTGCTAAAATGAACAAATAAATATAAAAATATTTTTTTTTAATATAATATAATGGCCGAGCAAAAGTGAACGGTTAATAACTACTCGTCTTTATCCAACTACTATTACTTGGCAAGATAGAAAATGAGTAGTCAAACGTGGCGGCGCCCAAGTTGCAACTTGAAATTGCTAAAATTATTGCCATAAACTGATCTCTTCGGGTGGCAGCATGGACTATCTCTAGAATGTCATTGATTATATCAACCAACTATGAAATACTTTGTAAATTATAATACTCCTATGTATTTTCAACTTACGAATATGGTTGTGGTCATTGATCAAATAGGTCCAATTTGACGAGAGAATCTGATAAGTTGAAGGTTTGAGTCACACCAATAATAAATGAAAACACTATCCTTTTGAGTGTGGTGGGGGTTAAAAGATTTGCAGATAACTTCTGTTTGTATTCAAAATTTACTCCAAACCACTATTGCACGTTTGGACAGCATTTGGTTGAAACTAGAGCTCGTAAAGTGATTAAAACAAAACAATTATCCACCTATATTATTCATTAAAAAATAGGTTGGATAATAAATTTTTTAAAAACGGGTCGGATATGAATAAGAACCATATTATCCACTTAGAAAATAGTTAACCAATGAATAACTAATATGTTTTAACTTTTACATTTAAAGCCTTAAATTTGGGTTCCTCAAGTTTGGAAGACTAAAAATTCTCCCACAAGTGATCATATTCAAGAAGACATGGATAATATGGATATCCATAGGACCATATGAGTGACAATTTGAGCCCAAACCCATCCAACCCGCCCAATCCGTCCAGAGATTAATGAGTTGGGCTAACACAATTTAGCTCATGGGTATATTTGGATTGAGCCCATATTAACCCATTATTTTTTATGGAATTTTTACCTTTCTATGCCATATATTAAACCTTATTACCCTCAATGTTTAATATTAGAGATAATTACAGTTAGTATACCTAATTACCTATCATATACCATAATTTAAATTAGGGGTATAATTAATTAAGCATTTATTTTAGGCTTAATTATAGGACAAATTAATACACGTTTCTCTTTCCTCTCAGCTCACCCCCCTCCCCCTCCACTAACCCCATTATTTACCTTTTACATTAACTCCCC
>ML280959.1:6670-57931 GCA_005239495.1 Nicotiana undulata
TATCATCCCGTAGCTAATGGACAAGCAGAATCCACGAACAAAATCATCATCAATAATATAAAGAAACGGATAGACAGAGCCAAAGGAAATTGTCCCGACAAATTACCAGCGGTACTATGGGCATACAGGACTACATCAAAAACAGCTACGGGAGAAAGTCCGTTCGCACTTGTCTATGGCTCTGAAGCATTAATACCTGTGGAAATCGGCGAACCTAGTCTTAGAGTAACGACAGCTAAGGAACAAACGAATGATGTCGAACTTCAAACTAATCTAGACCTACTCGAATCACGAAGAGATGCGGCCTTAACACGGATGGCAGCTCTAAAACAAATCATAGAACGATACTACAACCGCAAAACTAACCTCAGGTATTTCAAAATTGGGGATTTTGTACTTAAAAAAGTCTTCCAGTCAACAAAGGAAGCAGGAGCTGGTAAACTAAATCCAAATTGGGAAGGCCCTTATAAGGTCCGAGGCATAGCAGGGAAGGGCGCGTACGAGTTAGAAGCCATGGACGGCAGGATTCTACCAACGAGCTGGAACGCCATCCACCTGAAGAAGTACTACTTCTAAGGAAAAGAAGTACCCCCGATCAGGTATCGCATGATCGATTTTATCTTTGAATATTTAAAATTTACTAATTTTTTTGGATGATAGGCAAAAAGCTAACCCATCACCAGATGATGACATTAGACCTGCAAAGACGCGCGGAAATAACACGATTCCCGGTCTAGGGTTACACTTTCTGATGGATATTTTAAAGGGTTAAGCAGTCATCATCTAAAAAGAGATATACCTTCGAGTTCGGAATATTTCCTTTTTTCAGGGAAAGAACCACAAGGAAGGATTAATCAAATGCTTCAGATCTCATTCTTCTATGCTCAAGCACTTGAGGGACTATATAATAAGGGAGAAGCAAAGACTACCAAAAGTTAGAATGCTCAAGCCTAAAAAACCATTCGCCCAACAAGTCAAGTGACACGCAAAAGAACTGAAAACTCCGGCACAAGAATTGCGAAAGCCTACTATGAAAACCCTCGAACCATGTTCGGGTTAGAAAACAAAATGATAGCTACGAAGAACAAATATACATCCCTTATACAAAAAACTGTTATATTTAAAAACAGTTAGGGATAGAAGATGATCATCATTGTACTTAGCCAAAACTGTTATAATCAAAACAGTTACGAAATCTTTGTACTCAAGTAGAAAACTGTTATTCAAAACAGTTACGGATGAAAGATCAAAACCCTTGTATATATTCTCAAAACTGTTATCAAATAAAACAGATACGAATTACAATACATTTCTCTCGTACTTACAACTGTTGCAAATAAAACAGTCACGGGAAAAACTCAGTACTTACAAAAACTGTTACTAATGAAAAATAGTTACTTTCTTGTATTAACTAGAAAAAACTGTAATCTACTAAAAACAGTTATGAAATACAAGTGATTACCAAATATGTTAAAACAAAACAGTTGCAACATGAGTTTTAGAAGACAAACATAATACATGAAAAATGTTGTGAAAGTTCAAATAAAAACCTCTCACAAAAACATTCTTAAACATGTGAAAAATCCCTATCACTCTATTGCATTACCAATTAAGTTGAGACGTCTTCTTCATTAAATCATTAAAAGGGCCCTAATTCATAAACAAAGCCTCTTATAAACAAAGGCTAAAAAGCTTATACTACACCCATCACAAAAGGGTTCAAAGTAAAGCACGCATCTTTATGCAAAGAGAGCTAAGAGGTACGAACAAAAACCTCAAACAAAAGCAATAGACTTGAGTAAAAGAGTTAAGGCTCGAAACTCATAAAAGTCTCAAAAAGAAAGCAGTCATTGATATAAAAGCGGCTAAATAAACTAAGTACTTAGCCGCATAATATGTACATTCTTTTAAATGCCCCTAAGTTGTCAGTTGGGGACTTTAAAATTTTCAAACTTACTCCCGATGCAGCTGGGAGCAATTACACCAATCCAATATAAAAAATAAGAAAAAACAGAGAAATGACTAGAGTTTTCATTCTTGAGGAGAAAGAGGAGAGTTGCTTTCTTCTTCCGGAGAGTTATCTGCTGCTTCATCAACAGGAGAAAGGTTAAGACCTTGTTGAGTCTTATCCATGGCCTCTTTAGATTTTGCAATCTCAGCATCAAGATCGAAGCCTGCTTGACTCATCTCCATCAATGTGTCATGACGAGCATTCATATATGCCCAACTCACTTCAACAATTGTTGACTCTTCAAGCTCATTGTAATCTCTCGACCACACTTGAAGTTCAGTCTTCAAGCTGTCATTTTCAGCTTCAGCAGCTTCGAGGGCAACCTTCAAGGGTGTGACTGACTCTTCCAGATTTTAGGTCTTCGCCAAAGCTTCACGAAGGTCTTCTTGGACTTGAGAAAGATTACGCACAAGTTCTCCAGAGTATTCTTCTTTTTGTCCCAGCAAGTCCTTCAGATACCGGACCTCTTCCGTGGCTTTTGACAGTTGTTCAACAAAAGAAGATTCAAGAACATCTTTATCCTTGCTAGCTTGGCTGGAAGAAGCCTTCTCCACCATTAACTCTCCTTTGAAAACTTTCAGCTGCTCCTTTAAGGTATCTCTTTCCTCTTCCAAAGTTTCCATCTCTATTTGAAGACTTTCATACTGCGCTTTAAAATCATCCAGCCCACGCAGCAATTGCAACTCTTTTTCATAACTAGAGATTCTTTTCATAAGCTCCAAACCAATAAGGTGCGTCTGCAAAAACAGTAAAACAATTAAAAATGTTAAACTGTTAATTGAAGCAACATATGTGCAAAAGATTAAGTATGTACCTTCAAGGAATTATGCACCACCTCATTAGCCCAAGTGAGAGATGCGTGACTGTCAAGTTTAGCTCTTTCCTCAGGGCCAATTAAGGGCTTGAACCACATTTCCGGATCACCGGTGCTAATTTTCTTAAAGAGGTTGCCACCAGCTGGAACCTCAATCAAGACCCTTCTCATCCCCCTGCTGGAAGACCCTTCTTCTATAATAGAAGGCATGGAAGCAGGGACTGAAGAGGCAGCAAAAAAGACAGAAGGGCCCGGAGCCAAAAGAGTCGCGGGCACTTCAGTAGAGACGGAAAAAGGAGAAACTGAAGAGGTAATAGGAATTGAAGAAGAGATAACGACAGCAACTTGAGGAACAGAGATATCAGCAAAACGCGGGTAGATGGTAGCTAGAGGAACATCATCACGGTCCATTTCAAACCCTTCCTAAAATAAACGCTCAGCGGGATCTCAAGATGGAGATTGAGATCGATCTCGAGAAGAAGAAGACCTGTTGGCCAACACGGAGGAAAGAGGCGCGGGAGTAGACTCGTCGTCCAAAATTACCCGCCTTCTTCTCACTCGGTGCACTAAAGCACCCTCTTCTTCACCCTCATCTTCCCCTCCAGAACGGGAATCCAGGGCTTTCCTTTTCGAAGCACTCGTCAGAATACTCTGAGCACGGGACAAAGACATCCTTGGAAGTGAGGAAGATACCCCACGAGTAGAAAATCCTAGCAGAAAAAGGAAAAGAGTTAATAAAAAAAAACTCAGGCAAAGGAAAAAGTGAGAAAAACTCTACTTACCATGGGTCTTAACAATCCACTTGTACTTTGCCGAAAAGTACTTCCAAGATCTTTCCTCGGCAAGAGCAGCAGTCAACATTCTTTCTACCCAACCACGGATGTCAGAGACATTCTTGACAACACTCATAGTTGCTGTGAATAAGAGGAAAACAAATACGGTGTTATAAATACCAAGTAAATTTTATTACAAGTAAAATAGGTGCGAATCAAAGTACTTACGTGCACGATTCCACTTCTCAGGGAAGGGAATATTATTCTCACCCACTAAAACAGCAGTGGGAACAGCCACGTACCTAAGGTACCAACCTCTGTCTTTATCATCACCAGGGGTTACTAGAACCCTCTTGCTCCGGGCAACTAAAGTAAAAACCCCTTGGCGGAATAAAGCGGGAGAATATAAATGCAGCAGATGATGAAGTGTAAAAGGAACGGAAACCTTTGAAGCCAGGACTCTCAAACAGGCAACAACATGCCATATTAAAGGACCAACTTGTCCTAAACAAATATTAAAAAAGCGACAAAACTCTATGATCACAGGATCAACAGGAGGCTGAAATCCTAAAGTGAAAGGATAAGTGAAAACGTAAGAAAAACCCATTTTAAAAGATGTAATCCTTTGAGTACTACTTGGCACAAGGACAGGAACATTAGACTCCCAAAAACATTCCCTACGAACAACAGGAATATGACCAACAGTAATGATAGTAGCGTATTTCTCAATACTATCCAGGGAATGAGCTTGTTCGGTAATGGGAGAATTTACTTCTGGAAAGGTTATCTCAGAAGGGATGATTTCATCAACTCTAGGTTCATGAAATTCATCCCTACTCCTAGAAATAGAATGAGAAGATCTACCTCTCAGAGAAAACAACGCCCTAGCAGGAGAAGGAGAAGAAGAGCCTCTAACGGAGGTACGTCCTAGGCTCCTTAATCGGCCGCCTCTTCGAATCCTCGTCGGAGCAGAAGAAGAAGCCAGAGCCTCAACAATAACCTTTTCAGGTTGGCCTAAGGAAGACATATTTATAAAGTCCAGGAAGAAATTCTTTCACAAAGAGAAGATTGAGCTGTAGAAGTTTTTTTTTCGTGCTAAGGAAGAAAGGAAGAAGATTATTTATACTTAATGGTAACCGTCAAAGCTTGTAAAAGGTAATGATGGAAAGTCATAATCAAAAGTGTCACTTTGGTACTGATGCAGCCACAAAAAAAGCCCTAAAAGGCGTCGGGTCGTTTCAGAACAAATCAGAAACGAACACGTGGGAAAAGCATTAAATGGAAGTACTATGCGATGCATGCGTCCATAAAAGAATACAAAGTGTCGAGGTAAAGCGGCGGCAAAATATTTCCTCCATAAATGAACATCCACTAACCAAGTATTATACGCTCAATACATGGCAAGTGGGGGGACTATCTGCATTGGTAAAAAATATATAGCCTTACACGTGTACAGATTTTGGATGACTCGGCCAGCCATGTGGACCAATCAAAATATCACACGCGGATGCGGGATAAAGAGATACGGTCGATACAAGGAATCAGCCACGGAAAGATCACCAAAGAAGAAAAGGCATGGTCACAACGAATTCGGACGCAATAACAGGCCGATTCGAAGATCAGCAATCAATGTCCCGTACGTTATGCAACTCCTAAAATAACAGTTACTATTCATCTTTGTAACGCCTCATAAATGCAATAATTAAGCATTTAATAGGCTTCATGACAGAAATACAAACGTTGTACTAGGAGACCATCCCTATAAAAGGAATGTTAATGTAACAAACGGGATCATCTGATTTTTGGGAAATAAAGGCTACTTTTATTCTTTCGTTCTCAATTATCGATATTTACTCTTTATTTGTTTGATTTGATTATCAGTAACCCGAGTTTTTCTTAAATTAAGCTTTAGTCAAAAGAATTCATTTTTTGGTTAAACAAGTCTGTACATCAACCGTGGCAACACCCTACCTACTAGTTTATGGTACTGAAGTTGTTATTCCTGCCGAAGTGGAGATTCCTTCCTTGAGGACCACACAAAAAGCTGAGCTCATCGACGCAGAATGGATAAGAAGACGTTATGAGCAGCTAGCCCTCATAGACGGAAAGAGGATGAATGCAGTGTGTCACAGGCAACTTTATCAAACAGGATGTCTAGAGCCTTCAATAAAAGGGTCAAGCCGAGACAGTTCACACCAGGGGAGCTGGTGTTGAAGAAGACATTTCTGCATCAGGATGAAGCCAAAGGGAAATTCTCTCCTAATTGGAAAGGTCCTTATATGGTTCACATGGTATTGACAGGTTGAGCCCTCATACTCGCAGAAATAGACGGAGAAGTCTGGCCCAAACCAATCAATTCAGATGCAGTCAAGCGATACTATGTGTAACTATTTATGTTTTCTGCAAGATGATGTAAATTGAACTACGTTCTACCTGATTCCCGTTTAAGAGGGTATACGTAGGCAGCACTATGAGTTCGGTCACGATTCAATAAAAATCTTATTCCCCCCCCCTCCCCCCACAATCAGAAATTGGGGCAGAATGTTGAGGAGGACCCTCAAAATTCTTAAGCAAGTTCAGCCGATCGCAGCATGTACAGCAGTCAGAGATGTCTATCCATCTAACTGGGGTAGAATTTTGAGGAGGACCCTCAAAATTATGTAGAAGGAGAGGTTGAAATGTCTCGGATCATGTCACAATCACTGGTTCATCTAACCAATTTCTAAAATAATATTATTTACTATGTCTTTGAAAACTATGCATGCTTGCTTGCAGAATGACTCTGTTTAGAAAACGCTACCCCAGTGAGTTGAACAGGATCTTCAGACTGAGCAAAGCAAGTCAAGCAAGCCAACGAAGGCACAAACCAACCTCCCCCTTTACAGAACTCACGATTTTTCTTTGAATGCAGGAATGAGGAATATGCACACCCCGGAATCACAACCTTCATGACAACCACAACACCAAAATCTACTACCAGCTAAGAAATACTCTGCTATTTGCTCCATCTGCATGGGACTAATCCCTGTCTCGAATTTTGCATGAGGCTAAGCCCTACCTCCATATCTGTATAAGGCTAAGCACTACCTTCCACCTGCATAGGACTAAGACCTGTCCCAAATCTTGCATGAGACTAAGCTCTGTCTCAAACTTGCATGAGGCTAAGCCTTGCCTCCATATCTGCATAAGGCTAAGCATTGCCTTCTATTTGCATGAGACTAAGCTCTGTCTCGATCCTGCATGAGGCTAAGCTCTGTCTGCATATCTGCATGAGGCTAAGCCCTGCCTCTCCATTTGCATAAGACTAAGCACTGCCTTCCATCCGCATGGGACTAAGCCCTGTCTCGAATCTTGCATGAGACTAAGCTCTGTCTCGACCTTGCATGAGGCTAAGCCTTGCCTCTCCATTTGCATATGGCTAAGCACTTCCTTCCATTCGCATGATACTAAGCCCTGTCCCGAATCTTGCATGAGACTAAGCTTTGCCTTCACATTTGCATGAGGTTAAGCCCTGCCTCCACATATGCATGAGGCTAAGCTCTGCCTTCCATCTACATGCGGCTAAGCCCTGTCCCGAATCTTGCATGAGGCTAAGCCCTGCCTCCATATTTGCATGAGGCTAAGCCATGCCTCCATATCTGCATGAGGCTAAGCCCTGCCTCCATATCTGCATAAGGCTAAGATTTGCCTTCTATTTTCATGGGACTAAGCCCTGTCCTGAATCATGCATGAGACTAAGCTCTATCTTCATTTGCATGAGGCTAAGCCCTGCCTCAATATCTGCATAATACTAAGCTCTGCCTTCCATCTGCATGGGACTAAGACCTGTCCCAAATCTTGCATGAGGCCAAGCCTTGCCTCCACATCTGCATGAGGCTAAGCCCTGCCTCCATATTTGCATGAGGCTAAGCTCTGCGTTCCACTTGCATAGGACTAAGCCCTGTCACGAAACCTTGCTTGAGACTAAGCTCTGTCTCCATCTGCATGATGTTAAGACCTACCTCCATATTTGCATGAGGCTAAGCTTTGCCTCTCCATTTGTATGAGGCTAAGAACTTCCTTCCACCTGCATGGGACTAAGCCCTGTCCCGAATATTGCGTAAGGCTAAGCCATGCCTCTATATTTGCATGAGGATAAGCCTTGACTCTCTATTTGCATACGGCTAAGCACTGTCTTCCATCTGCATGGGACTAAGCCATGTCCCGAATCTTACATGAGACTAAGCCCTGCCTCCTATTTGCATAAGGCCAATCATTGCCTTTTTATTTGCCGAGACTAAGCAACGTCCCTCAGGCACTATCTCTTTTCTCTTCTTTTGGGATAATCTATGTACTCAACTTCACACAAGACTAAGCCTTATCTTGTTGATCCTAGCATCATGTCTTTTGCACCTCATGGGCTGAAATATCGCCAACTTGTCCAAAGGCATCATTGTCTAAAGGCATCATCGAAAGACACCATGTCATGGCCTGAGGATCTCTCAAATTTGCATATCATTATTCAAAGGCGTCACGGTTCGGAGGCACCATTTTCATGGCCCGAGAACATCATTTCATGGCCTACGAATCCCTCACTAAACAACTCATGGCCCAGGACATCATGGTCTAAGGACGTCATCCTCAACCGTCCAAAGGAAAGTCTCGTGGTCTGAAGGGAATCTGCATCTTGTTTAAATTTCCGCACAAATATATGCTCGTAGTATCTGTTTACTTGCAGGTGACCCGATAAGCAACCGCTACCTAGCAGGATCGATCCCGCTTCAGTCCCTTCATACTATTTCAAACCTGACCGCTCCCCATAACAATTTTCGCCTATTCCAAAACCTCATGTCCGTTCTTGTGATAACTTCATCGGCATATTCCACCAATGAATCCGGAACTACAAATAGCCTGATTCCTGTAAAACCAGGGATATGTAGGCATCTCAGAAACCAGAGTACGGCCTAAATCTCTCAAACCATCTCGCTCGATCAAAATTGGCCATCATATCTTTACCCGACAATCTTTCATCCTTACCGGGTAAAGAGGGGCAGTTGTTGATACCCAATTTTTTCCCATAAATTTTTTCAAAATGCATACATACCTTCAAAATTATGCCTTAGCATCAATTTATATTTTTCCACAATTTCTACATTTTTAGGAATTTTTAATTAACTTATCCCAGTATTTTATTTATATAAATAATTACAAATTGCATCACAAATGACTTTATGGAAATTTCATGGCCTAATTTTTCTATTTATATTTATATTAAGCTTAAATTATTTCATAAATAACCATATTTACATTTTTTGGTTACAATTGCAATAACTTTGCAATTATATCCCATGCATGCATTATTACATTATCTTACCAGAAAATAGCTTTTTATATTTTTAGAATATTGAGTAATTACATTAAAACATCTCTATGCATGAAAATTATTTTTATAATCTGTTAATTATTTTTATAAGTTATTTTATCAATTATTCGGGTATTTAACAAATATCCCTTTTATTTCAGACTTAACCCTTTTAATACCATCCCAAAACCCCATTAATATTAACCTTAAAACCAACCCAAAACCCCTTTGGCCCAATCTGCATACACCCGACCCAATAACCCCGTTTAACCGTGGTCGTTGATCATTTTGATCAACAGTCCACAATTAAACTTACCTTAATTAATCCCTAACTAACCCTAACCCCCCGCATTCTCTCCAGTTCCGCCATCACCCATTCCCTCACACCTCCAATTCTCTCTCAACTCACCCTAACCCTATTCGCCGTCACCGGCGAGAGCATCCTTTCTTGGTGTTTATGTGCCTTCTCCGACCACCTCTGGTCTCTTATACTCCATGGCTCTTCGATTTCATGAGTCCTTGAGAAGATCTCAAGGAAAGCAAACGTGTTCTGGTTTGAAACTTGTTTACCGGCCTGTCTCAGGCCATTTTCGTTTGTAAGTAAGGATTTCCTCTTATTTTTATTACGAATCCATGGGGTTTTTGACTGATTCTCTTCATCTCTACTATTTTCTGAAAACCCTAGTTCATTACTGTTCGATTCTTCTAAGATCTTTATAGATCTGAGGTGATTCGAGTGTTATTAGGTATTTTCCTTTAAAATCTCTTGTTTTAATTAACTATTTCGATTTTTAATCACTCTTTCTTAAACTAGGGTTCATCCCGGACTTTGCTTCAAATATGTTTCTAACTTCTCAGTGTTTAATTAATTGTTTCTTCATCATCTTGACTAATTTTTGCATGAATGCTCGAACCCTAAATGTTTCTAGTGGTTATACTGACTTCTTCTTCTTTTGTTTATTATGGTGATTTCTGGGAATCAGTTGTGTTAACTGGTTCTATTTAGGGATTCAAATATTTTCCCTATTAAATCCAGTATTCTTTGGGATTTTTTTCCCTAATCGATCTCTATTAATGGTTCGAACCTGCTTTTCTTAGTAAATCCTGCATTTCTATGAGGTTTTACTTAGTTGATTTCTATTTAAGGAATTCAAGTAATTCTTTCCCAAAAATTAGTATTCTTCGAAGATATTACTGATTATTTCCTAGTAATTACCATGTTAACATTTATGTGCTGAAACTTTATTTGTTTCCTTATTTGTGACTTGTTTCTCTATTTTACTTGCCTTAATTAATGAACAGAAGTTTGGGGATTTTTTACTGACTCTTTATGTAACGACCCAGCCGGTCGTTTTGCGTGTTAGGGTCCCGCTTCCTTAAATGAAACCTTCCATAGCTGAAGCGGGTGGTTCGGGATTTGGGAATGAATTGGATGGTTTAGGAACACTTGGTTCCTTAAGGTTGGCCTATTTGCCCAAGTTTGACTTCGGTCAATATTTTTAGAAAACAACCTCGGAATCGAGTTCTGACACCTCCAGTAGCTCCGTATGATCATTTCGGACTTGGGCATATGTTCGTCTCGGGTTTCTGATGACCCGGAAGCATTTCGGCGCCCGAAATGGAAATCAGGATTTCCTTAAGTTTAGAATTTGGCCTGGAACGGGACTTCATGCTATCGGGGTCCGAATGGAATTCCAGGACCGGAAATAGTTCCGTATAGTCATTTATGACTTGTCTGCAAAATTTGGGGTCATTCTAAGTAGTATAGACCCGTTCGGCGCAATGTAATGAATTCTATAATTTCAAAGTTCTTAAGTTTGATTAATTTGGTTTTGGGGTTGAATTTTGAGTTTCGTTGTTGTTTTTCATGTTCCCAAAGTTGGAGCGAGTCCGTATCATGAATACAGACTTGCCGGTGTTTTAGACCCCCGGGAGCTAAGTTAGAAAAACCAGAAATTTTCTGTCTGGTTTCCTTCTCTGCGTTCGCAGAAGCGGGGATGCGATCGCAGAGAAGTAATTATGCTGGGCCATCCAATGTTCTCTGCGATCGCAGACATCACTACGCGATCGCATAAGGTCCCCTTCCCGACTCTATGCAAACGCAGACTCACCCCTGCGATCGCACAAGTCACCTACGTACCCCCCTACTGCCTGTTCCTCTCTGCGGTCGTAGACCTCACTCATGCGATCGCATAAGCCTACCTACCTACCCTCTGCGATCGCAGGCCCCATCTATGCGATCGCATAGTGCTTCCTGGGGGCCAGAGTCATTTGTTCTCCGCGATCGCAGACCTGATGTCGCGATCGCAGTGAAGGTTTTCCTTGGCAGTATTTAAAAGCTTAATTATGGGTTGTCTTCCTCATTAGTCATATTTTACCTCCATTAGAGAGCACCCAAGGTTGAAGAACACCTCCCACAACCACCCACTGAAGAGGTAAGCAATTATCTCCTATTTCTCATAATTATGCATGAATTTAACGGGTTTAATTCCTAAAAGAAACAAAAATCATGAAATTTGGTAGGAATTTCTAGGGCTTTGATAATTAGTGAGTTATCCCTCTTTAGCCTTGAATTCCTAAATAAACTATGTAATTATGATCCTTAGGCTTCGGGTAATTCATTCTTTCGAGAATTTTCAAAATCCGAACACATGGGCCCAGGGTCGAAATTTCGAAAACCTTCAAGAATGCTATATTTTGGAATATCTTGTTAATTCTTATTCCTGGAGCATGAATTGATTCAATTATGCTATGTTTGGCTAGTTGTGAGCCGTCAAGAGTAGTTTCAGAATTTCGGGCGCATTGTTTTATTTGGTCCTTGGTCCGAGGTAACCTTGTTTGCTATGTGATCTTGTTTGGGTCTACGTACGCACCGAGTGACAAGAGTCCGTACGTAGTGGCTATTACTGCTTCGTCCGGGTAGTTAGGACACAACATGTTCATTGTTTCTTTTTCCTGTTGTAGCAAAGATATGACTTATATACTTGTGTGATTGGTATTGTTGTCTTTGAACGTTGTGATACCTGGCTTGATTTAAGTGTGATAAGAGAATCACGGGATGGGATCGGGCCGTACGCCACGACAGAGTGATGATTGATTATATTATGGGATCGGGCCGTATGTCATGGCAGAGTGATGATTGATTATATTATGGGATCGGTCTGTACGCCACGACGAGATTGAGACTACCAGGGTGGGATCGGGCCGTACGCCACGGCGAGATTGAGACTACCAAGGTGGGATCGGTTCATACGCCACAACGAGATTGAGACTACCAGGGTGGGATCAGGCCGTACACCACAGCAAGATTGAGTACCATATGGGAGCGGGTCGTGCGCCACGGCGGATACCAAACTTGTTTGATTTGAGCTTGTTATTTGATGCTGGATATTGATGTACTTTATTATTTGTTTTACTTGCCTACAGTTTTCTTTACATCTTGCTTACTTTACGACTGTTGGGCCTTAGTGAGTATCGAGTCGACCTCTCGTCACTACTTCTTCGAGATTAGACGGGATACTCACTGGGTACATATTTATATACATGTTCTCATGCTGCACTTTCTTTCCTTTTCTGTACTTGATTGTACAGGTACGGAGGCTGGTCCATCTGATTTTCAGGCCGGTGCCAGATATTGATAGCGTGGTCATACTTCACGGTGAGCTGCTTTCCTGGTGACTTCCTAGCAGCACCCTGGAGTTTCTTCTGTTATGCTCTCTGTCTATTTCATTCAGACTGAGACCCTGTATATGTTGTAGTCATTGTATATTAAGTAGTTGTCCATGACACTCGTGAAACTAGTTCCTGGTACACACGCGGTATATATATATATATTTGTGGGGTTTTGGGATGTATATCTATGTGTATGTTTTATTCCGGCCTTGTATCTACTATGATTTTACCTTCACTCAAGGCTAGTATCTTGTTAGTTGTTATAAACTGGTAATCATTGACTTGTTTGATCGAATAGGAAGGGTATCACTTAGTGAAAGTTATATCGGCTTGCCTAACCCCGCTATTGGGCGCCATCGCGACCTGAATTAGGATTTGGGTCGTGACAACGTGGTATCAGAGCCCTAGGTTCACGTAGTCTCACGAGTCACGAGCAAACCCAGTAGAGTCTTGCGGATCGGTATGGAGACGTCTGTACTTATCTTCAGGAGGCTACAGGGTGTTAAGAAACTCCTTTTGTTCATATCCTATCGTGCAACCGATGATGTACTCAAACCTGTTCTTCTATTCTCTCACAGATGGTGAAGACGCGTGCTTCTCATGTTCCTAATCCAGGAGAGGCTGCTACCCCCGCCGCTCGAGGCCGTGATAGGGGCAGGGGTAGGGCTCCTGTTCGTAGGAGGGGGCGAGGGCATCCCAGAGTTGTACTGGTTGCACCGATTGGGGATCCTTATGTTGAGGAGTAGGATGAGCCGCCTCCAGTGGCTCCACCACCAGCTGACTCTATGACGGCGTCGGGCTTCTAGGAGGTCATGGGTCGTATGCTGAGGTTCATGGATACTATGTCACATGCGGGTATGCTTCCATCAGATCCTGCTAGTTCTCAGGCAGGAGGGGGAGTTCAGATCTCTACCGCTCAGGCTATAGGACCAGCAGCAGTAGTACATCGTACTCCAGATATTCCACCAGTGATCGCGGTTCAGCCTGGGGTGGCAGCACCGGAGCCCAGGCCAGTTGCAGAGATAGACCAGCAGAAGGTATTGGGTAGATGGACCCATCTTCGCCCTCCGACCTTCGGGGGTGAGCGGGGAGAGGATGCACAGGATTTCATCGAGAGGTGCAGGGACAGACTGCATAACATGAGGATAATAGAGTCACATGGGGTAGATTTCACGACCTTCCAACTTGAGGGCAGAGCTCGCCGCTGGCGGCAGTCTTATGTACTCAGTAGACCAGCAGGGTCTCCACCGGTTGCTTGGGAGCAGTTTAATCAGTTATTCTTGGACCAATACATTCCACCTTCTGAGATGGAGGAGCTGCGGGGTCAGTTTGAGAGGTTAGAGAAGGGGCAGATGTCTGTGTCTAGATTATGAGGCTAGGTTCTCAGAGTTGTCTCGCCATGCTATCATGATATTGCCCACAGATGCTGATAGGGTTCGACGGTTTGTGGGAGGCTTACATCCGGGTATCAGGACTTCCATGGCCAGAGAGGTAGAGATAGGTACCCCATATCAGCTTGTAGCCGAGATAGCTCGACGTATCGAGGGTTACCGTGCGAGGAGTAGAGAGCTGGGTCAGTAGGGTCAGCAAGACAAGAAGCCCAGGTTCACAGGTGACTTCAGAGGGGCTCCAACTAGGGCCAGGGGTCAGTACGGAGGTGTCTAGTTCAGCAGGCCTTCCTATTCAGCACCTCCAGTACCTCCTAGGGTTGTTCTATCTAGGCCCCAGTTTAGCGCCATGCCAGAGTGTTCCTATCTTCCTCCAGCCATCCAGAGTGCACCCAGCAGTTAGTCTAGCCACCAGAGATCCTCCAGTTCTTATCCCAGTGCTTTACTAGAGGATTCACATTGCTCTTCAGCTAATCAGGGTTCCTCCTCTTCAAGGCAATGAGCGGTAGTTCCAGGGGGTTGCTTCTAGTGTGGGGATCTGGGTCACGCATGGAAGTTTTGTCCCAGGTATCGAGGCAAGGCCGTGCAGCAGAGCCAGCAGCCTATGATTACAGCACCAGCAGCACGACCACCTAGGGGTGGAGGTCAGGTTGGCAGGGGTCGCCCTAGTGGGGGAGGGCAGTCAGGAGGGGGTCGTTCAGCTCCAGCTCGTCCTGGGGCAGCTCAGTCTTCGGGTGCTCTAGCCAGATTTTATGCTATTCCAGCCAAGGCAGACGCAGTGGCATCAGACGCTGTGATTACATGTATTATTTCGGTCTGTGGTAGAGAGGCTTCAGTGCTATTTGATCTAGGGTCTACATATTCATATGTGTCAGCATTATTTTCCCATTCTCTGGATGTTATTTGTGAGTCTTTGGGTTCTCCCTTATATGTATCCACTCCTGTGGGCGACTCTGTAATGGTAGACCAGGTCTACCGGTCTTATGTGATTACTTTTTGGGGGTTTGAGAACAGAGTCGGCCTGTTGTTGCTTGAAATGGTTGATTTCGAGGTCATCTTGGGCATGGATTGGCTATCCCCTCACCATGCTGTCCTAGATTTCCATGCCAAGACAGTTACATTAGCCATGCCTGAGTCGCCGAGGTTAGAGTGGAGGGGTTCTTCAGTTAGTGCCTTCAGCCGGGTCATTTTCTTCATGAAATCTCGGCACATGGTCGAGAAAGGGTGTCTGTCTTATTTTTCTTATGTGTGGGACGCCACCGTGGAGTCTCCTACCCTTGATTCAGTGCATGTCATTCGGGAGTTTCCGGATGTGTTTCCTTCAGATCTTCCAGGCATGCCTCCAGATCGAGATATAGATTCTGCATTGATTTGGCTCCAGATACTCAGCCTATTTCTATTTCTCCCTATCGTATGGCTCCTAAGGAGCTAAAGGAACTGAAGGAGTAGCTTGAGGAGTTGTTGGCCAAGGGATTTATTAGGCCGAGGGTGTCGCCGTGGGGTGCTCCAGTCCTATTTGTGAAGAAGAAGAATGGTTCTATGGGAATGTGTATTTACTACCGCCAGTTGAATAAAGTGACCATCAAGAACAAATATCCTCTACCGCGCATTGATGATTTGTTTGATCATCTACAGGGTGCTCATGTGTTCTCTAAGATTGATCTGAGGTTAGGTTATCACTAGTTGAAGATTCAGGCATCTGATGTCCCGAAGACTGCATTCCGCACCAGATATGGCCACTATGAGTTTTTAGTGATGTCCTTTGGCTTGACTAATGCCCCAGCAGCATTTATGGACTTGATGAATAGGGTATTCAGGACGTATATCGACTCCTTCGTTATTGTTTTCATTGATGATACATTGATCTACTCACGGAGCCTGGGAGAGCACGAGCAGCATTTGAGAGTTGTGCTTCAGACCTTGCGAGAACAGAAGCTATATGCTAAGTTCTCCAAGTTTTAGTTCTGGTTAGAGTCTGTGGCATTTCTGGGGCACGTGGTGTCCGGTGAGGGTATCAAGGTTGATCCGTAGAAGATTGAGGCAGTTCAGAGTTGGCCGCGTCCTACTTCAGCTTCAGAGATTAGGAGTTTTCTGGGTTTAGCAGGCTATTACCGTCGATTCGTGGAGGGGTTTTCTTCTATTGCAGCCCCATTGACTAGATTGACTCAGAAGAATGCTCCATTTCAGTGGTCCGGCGATTGTGAGGCGAGCTTTTAGAAGCTCAAGTTAGCATTGACTTCAGCACCAGTGTTGTCATTGCCTTCTAAGTCTGGAGTATATACAGTGTATTACGACGCCTCACGCATCGGGTTGGGATGTGTGCTGATGCAGGATGGCAGGGTTATTTCTTATGCTTCGCGCCAGCTGAAGGTTCATGAAAAGAATTACCTTGTGCACGATTTGGAGTTGGCGGCGATTGTTCATGCTCTGAAGATATGGAAGCATTATCTATTTGGTGTATCTTGTGAGGTCTATACTGACCACCGCAGCCTGCAGTACCTGCTTAAGCAGAGGGACCTTAATTTGAGGCAACGAAGGTGGCTTGAGTTATTAAAGGACTATAATCTCACTATTCTGTATCATCCGGGCAAGGCAAATGTAGTGGCAGATGCTTTGAGTAGGCGGGCAGCTAGTATGGGTAGTTTGGCCTACATTGCAGCTGAGGAGAGACCTTTAGCCTTGGACATTCAGTCCTTGGCCAATCGCCTGGTGAGATTGGATCTTTCTGAGCCTCGTCGAGTTCTAGCTCATGTGATTACTCAGTCTTCATTATTGGGAGAGATTAAGGATCGACAGTTTGATGATCCACGTCTAGCAGATCTACGGGGTACGGTGGTCCAGGGCAGGGCCAAGGAGATTACTTTAGGCGAGGATGGTGTTTTGTGACTCTAGGGCCGATTATGTGTTCCAGATATTGATGGCCTTAGGGAGAGGATTCTAGCAGAGGCGACAGTTCTCGGTATTCTATTCATCCGGGAGCGACAAAGATGTATCGTGACCTAAAGCAGCACTATTAGTGGAGGCGGATAAATAAGGACATTGTTCAGCATGTGGCTAGGTGTCTTAATTGTCAGCAGGTTAAGTACGAGCATCAGCGGCCAGAAGGCTTGTTTCAGCAGATGCCCATTCCTTAGTGGAAATGGGAGCGAATCACTATGGACTTCGTGGTTGGGTTGCCTCGGACTTTGTGGAAGGTTGATGCCTCGGACATTGTGGATATATTGACCAAATCGGCACATTTCATTCATGTGGCTACTACTTATACTACAGAGAGGCTAGCTCAGATTTACCTTGGGGAGATAGTCCGGTTGCATGGTGTGCCAGTGTCTATTATTTCAGATCGGGGTCCTCAGTTCACTTCGCATTTCTGGAGAGCTTTGCACAGCAAGATGGGTACTCAGATAGACCTCAGTTCAGCATTTCATCCTCAGACTGATGGCCAGTCAGAGCGTACAGTTCAGATTCTGGAAGATATGCTTAGGGCATGTGTGATTGATTTCGGGGGGCAATGGGATCAGTTCTTGCCTTTAGCGGAGTTTGCATACAATAATAGTTATCAGTCCAGCATCGAGATGGATCCATTCGAGGCTTTATATGGTCGGCGATGTCGTCTCCGATCGGGTGGTTCGAGCCTTGCGAGGCCAAGCTATATGGTACAGATCTGGTGAGAGATGCCTTGGAAAAGGTGAAGATTATTCAGGAAAGGCTCCGTTCAGCCTAGTCTAGGCAGAAGATCTACGCAGATCAGCGGGCACGTGATGTAGCATTCATGGAGGGAGATAAGGTTATGTTGAAGGTTTCGCCGATGAAGGGCATTATGAGATTTGGGAAGAAAGGCAAGCTGAGCCCCAGGTTTATAGTTCCTTTAGAGGTGTTGAAGCGGGTTGGAGTGGTTGCTTATGAGCTTGCTCTACCTCCAGCCTTATCAGGAGTTTATATAGTTTTTCACGTTTCCATGCTCCGGAGGTATCACGCCGACTTCTCGCACGTGGTTGATTATAACATTATTCAGTTAGATGAGAAGCTGGGCTATGAGGAGGAGCCAGTGGCTATTGTTGATAGACAAGACCGCCAGTTGAGGTCTACGACAGTTTCTGCAGTTAAGGTCCAGTTGAGGGGCCAACCGGTTGAGGAGGCGACTTGGGAGTCCGAGCAGAACATGCGGAGCAGATATCCACAACTATTCAGCACTCCAGGTACGATTCTAGTCTCGTTCGAGGACGAACGTTTGTTTAAGAGGGGGGAATGTAATGACCCAGCCGGTCGTTTTGCGTGTTAGGGTCCCGCTTACTTAAATGAAACCTTCCATAGCGGCTATTCGTGCTTTATGACTCGCGGGAGCGGGTGGTTCGGGATTTGGGAATGAATTGGATGGTTTAGGAACACTTGGTTCCTTAAGGTTGGCATATTTGGCCAAGTTTGACTTCGGTCAAAATTTTGAGCAAACGACCTCGGAATCGAGTTCTGAGAGCACCAGTAGCTCCGTATGATGATTTCATAGTTGGGCGTATGTTCAGCTCGGTTTCTGATGACCTGGGAGCATTTCGGCGCACGAAATGGAAATCAGGATTTTCTTAAATTTAGAATTTGGCCTGGAATGGGACTTCATGCTATCGGGGTCCGAATGGAATTCTGGGACCAACAATAGTTCCGTATAGTCATTTATGACTTGTATGCAAAATTTGAGATCATTCTGAGTAGTATAGACCCGTTCGGCGCAATGTAATGAATTCTAGAATTTCAAAGTTCTTAAGTTTGATTAATTTTGTTTTCAGATTGAATTTTGAGTTCCGTTGTTGTTTTTCATGTTCCGTAAGTTTGAACGAGTTCGTATCATGAATACAGACTTGTCGGTTCTTTTGGACAGGGTCCCGAGGGGCTCGGGGGTGTTTTAGACCCCCGGGAGCTAACTTAGAAAAACCAAAAAATTTATGTCTGGTTTCCTTCTCTGCGATCGTAGAAGCAGGGATGGGATCGCAGAGGAATAATTATGCTGGGCCATCCAATGTTCTCTGCGATCGCATAAGGTCCCCTTCCCAACTATCTGCGAACGCAGACTCACCCCTGCGATCGCACAAGTCACCTACCTACCCCCCTACTGCCTGTTCCTCTCTGCGGTCGCAGACCTCACTCCTGCGATCGCATAAGGTCCCCTTCCCAACTATCTGCGAACGCAGACTCACCCCTGCGATCGCACAAGTCACCTACCTACCCCCCTACTGCCTGTTCCTCTCTGTGGTCGCAGACCTCACTCCTGCGATCGCATAAGACTACCTCCCTACCCTCTGCGATCGCAGGCCCCATCTATGTGATCACATAGTTCTTCCTGGGGGCCAGGGTCATTTGTTCTCCGCGATCGCAGACCTGATGTCGCGATCGCAGTGAAGGTTTTCCTTGGCAGTATTTAAATGCTCAATTACAGGTTGTCTTCCTCATTTGTCATCTTTTACCTCTATTAGAGAGCACTCAAGGTTGAAGAACACCTCCCACAACCACCCACTGAAGAGGTAAGCAATTCTCTCATATTTCTCACAATTATGCATCGAATTTAACGGGTTTAATTCCTAAAAGAAACAAAAATCATGAAATTTGGTAGGAATTTATAGGGCTTTGATAATTAGTGAATTATCCCTTTTTAGCCGTGAATTCCTAAATAAACTATGTAATTACGATCCTTAGGCTTCGGGTAATTCATTCCTTCGAGAATTTTCAAAATCCGAACACGTGGGCCTGGGGTCGAAATTTCAAAAACCTTCAAGAATGCTATATTTTGGAATATCTTGTTAATTCTTATTCCTGGAGCATGAATTGATTCAATTATGCTATGTTTGGATAGTTGTGAGCCGTCAAGAATAGTTTCAGAATTTCGGGCGCATCTTTTGATCTGGTCCTTGGTCCGAGGAGTGCTTTTATCGAGGTGAGTCTCCTTTCTAACCTCGTAAGAGGGAAATTGTCCCTCTAGGTAACCTTGTTTGCTATGTGATCTTGTTTGGGGGCTACGTACGCACCGAGTGACGAGAGTCCGTACGTAGTGGCTATTACTGCTTCGTCCGGGTAGTTAGGACACATCATGTTCATTGTTTCTTTTTCCTATTGTAGAAAAGATATGACTTGTATACTTGTGTGATTGGTATTGTTGTCTTTGAACGTTGTGATACCTGGCTTGATTTAAGTGTGATAAGAGAGTCACGGGATGGGATCAGGGTGTACGCCACGGCAGAGTGATGATTGATTATATTATGGGATCGGGCCGTACGCCACGACAGAGTGGTGATTGATTATATTATGGGATCGGGTCGTACGCCATGACAGAGTGATGATTGATTATATTATGGGATCGGGCCGTTCGCCATGACGAGATTGAGACTACCAGGGTGGGATCGGGTCGTACGCCACAGCGAGATTGAGACTACCAGGGTGGGATCGAGTCGTACGCCACGGCGAGATTGAGACTACCAGGGTGGGATCGGGCCGTATGCCACGACGAGATTGAGTACCATATGGGAGCGGGACGTGCGCCACGACGGATACCAAACTTGTTTGATTTGAGCTTGTTATTTGATGCCGGATATTGATGTACTTGATTATTTGTTTTACTTGCCTATAGTTTTCTTTACATCCTGCTTACTTTACGACTGTTGGGCCTTAGTGAGTATCGAGTCGACCTCTCGTCACTACTTCTTCGAGATTAGACGGGATACTCACTAGGTACATATTTATATATATGTTCTCATGATGCACTTTCTTTCCTTTTCTGTACTTGACTGTACAGGTCCGGAGGCTGGTCCATCTGATTTTTAGGTCGGTGCCAGATATTAATAGCGTGGTCATACTTCACAGTGAGCTCCTTTCCTGGAGACTTCCTAGCAGCACCCTGGAGTTTCTTTTGTTATGCTCTCTGTCTATTTCATTCAGACTGAGACCCTGTATATTTTGTAGTCATTGTATATTCAGTAGTTGTCCGTGACACTCGTGACACTAGTTCCTGGCACACACGAGGTATATATATATTTGTGGGGTTTTGGGATGTATATCTATGTGTATGTTTTATTCCGGCCTTGTATCTACTATGATTTTACCTTCACTCAAGGCTAGTATCATGTTAGTTGTTATAAACTGGTAATCATTGACTTGTTTGATCGAATAGGAAGGGTATCACTTAGTGAAAGTTATATCGGCTTGCCTAACCCCGCTTTTGGGCGCCATCGCGGCCTGAATTAGGATTTGGGTCGTGACACTTTATCTGGAATGATTTTGGATTCTTTGCCTTAATTAAACCTCATGTTATGACCGTTAATTGAATACCCCCCAAATCAAGGGGTCTATCACGAACTCCCTTATGGGAATTGATTATGTGATTAGTTGATTGTCCTTAATTGATTGAATTCTGATTCTCTTTGCCTTATTTGTTCTACTCCCTAAGTGCTATATATAAACTCTTAATCTACCTCTCAAACGCATGAATAGTAGTTCAAAAAAAACACAAACTTTCTCTCCTCCCTCTTTCTGCTACTTGTGCTCATTGCTTGTCTAGCCGGCTGAAAGCCAAGGCTAGATTGTGGAATTCTACCTACTTTACTTTATGCATTTGCTTCCTTAACTGGTATGTTCCTATCTCAATGTCATTCTGAAATTCAAATTTTTGTGCTCCTTGTTTCTTTGCTTCTATTAAGGCTGTGACGTTCTATACTAGCATAACTACTGTCTAATTAACTCTGTTTATTGTCTGATCAGCATGTCTAGGTTTCACTTTTCCTGTTCGTATTTTAACCAGCATGTTTACTTGAGTTCAAGTACTTCCATCTTTCATGTTTACTTCCTTCAACCAACATGCTTATTTTAGTATCTCAGACTCCTAATTTATCTGATTAACCCTAAATTGGTATGACTAATTCTGTGTAGTAGACCCATGTCCTCAGCATGACTATTCCTACATTCTATCTCTATGCTTTACTATCTATTACCACTTTAGCTTCGAGTATGATTTCCCTGTTGAGACTCTGAATCAGTAATATGTGTTCTAATGCTAGGAATTTGGTTGTTGGTTGTCAATCAACCCATGCTTGTTCTATGTACTTGTTGTTCAATATGCTCTCCCTCTTATCCTCCTTATGTGCTTCTGTTTCGAGTGTCTTGTGTTCCCAACCCCTGCTCCCTTTTGTGTAACTGTTTGTGCACCTAGAACTAATTGACAAACTGAAGTTGAATCTGGGCAATGTGATGCTTTTGTGACTATGTTGTTGTTTGATGAACCTTTCTTTCCCTCAAAAGGTTTTCAACATGTTTTTCACTCCTAATATGTTTCTCTAAACTATTTCTACTCTTAAAGTATTTTCACTCCTAAAGATTTTACCTCTATACTGTTTTTCCAAAGGTCATCTCAACTATGTTAACCATTCTCACTTATACTCTTAGATCACTTAAGTTCTGCCCCTCCAGTGTGTGTACTGCCTAGGAATCCATGAGATTCCTCCAAACTATGGCACACTAGGGTTGGGCCTATTCAGGCTCCCTATAGCACAAATTTTATTTATTATGTAATTTATTTATTTATGGTCTGTAATAATAATCCTTGTAAGCAGATATTGGGGAAATTAGTAAAAGGGGAGGGATTCTTATATAATGTTTGTGAGGAAACTGGGTAGAAATCATGCCCTTAGGTTTATTATGTTTACTTGCATTAGAAATCATGTCTTAGGTTTGTTATGTTTACTTGCATTAGAAATCATGTCTTAGGTTTATCATGTTTACTTGCTTTAGAAACCATACCTTTAGGATTGTTTGGCATACTAGAAAACATGTTATAGACACATTGTGTCATTTGTTACAAAATTCTACTTCTGCATAATCTTGACCACCTAGATATTCTGTTATTAAGTTACTGTTATAATTCTGCCTAACAAAACGTCCATTCTTTACGTGCATTAGAAACCCTGCTTTAGGAATGTTATTGTATTTGCTTTAAAACCATGTCTGCATCGCGTAAAATCGGTAACTACCATATCTATTAGAGTGTTTAAAAGCAATCCCAACATTTAGATATCATGTTATAGGGATAAATGCGTATGAAACCAGTTTCGTAATGTTCAGTACTTAGACAAGCATGCCTATAAGATATAATAAGTTCAAACTATTTGTTTTAAATCGATTTCTAGAATCCTGATTACATTTTAGACAGCATGTTCACAGGGTATCACAGATCCACGCCTAGGCTAGCCTCTAGGTAATTGAGATCTTTAAAAAAATTGTGAAACTATGTTGTGCTTATTTGTGAACTGCCCAGATTTAACATATCCTAAAATCAGTAGCCAAACTGATTAGGTTTCTATCGCTCGCCTTAACACAATGTTGCATATATTTTGTTTACTCATCTTGACATCCTGCTCTAGGGCCTTTCTAAAATATCTGAAATTTTGTTGTTTGAGACGTGCTAATTGTCTGCTTATTTGAGGAGGTAAATGTGAGCCCTCTTAACTGTTCCCTTACTTGACAGTCTTATGTGTTCTTTATTGTCGCTTAGACTTTTCTCCTTTTAAATACCTTAGGAGAGTCTAGAACTGCCTAAATTAGAGGTTCTAAACACCTCTGGGACCACACGGAAGGGACGGGTAATGCACTCGTAGAGTTCTTTAATCAAAAATCGCTTATATAATCGCTAACGCGAGGGTAATTTGGTAGTAAAAGGATATGATGACTTGTGCGCTAATTCCACGTGTAATCCCTCTAGTTGAGGAAGGTTTACCGGGTATTGTACATATGTGATTCTATAGGCTAACAAACTTAGGACTTCTCTTATTTTTAAACATATGTGTGCTTAGACTGCTTTTGTTAAATGACTAATTCACAAAATAAGTTTGGTCGGGACCCACCATTGTGGACCTCGAGGGGTGCCTAACACCTTCCCTTCAAGGTAATTTCAAGCCCTTACCCAATCTCTGGTAACACAACTCGGTTTTTATGAGTTATTGCAATAGGTGCCCTAACACACCTTAAATCTGTTAGGTAGCGACTCTTCTACTTTTGTTCCCCTTTCCCAAAAGGAAACGAGTTTTCCTAATGAATGTCAAAAACCTGACTTCCGCTGCAAAGAGGAAAAAAGGGGGTGCGACAAATGCAACAAAAAAAAAGTAAATGCAACCTCACAACAATGTCACTCCATCACTCAGCACTCGCACTCGCACTCAGCACTCAACATTCAGCACTCTCAATACTCTGCGCTCACTGGGAGTGTGTACAGACACCGAAGGGGATCCCAAAGCCCAAGCGAGCACGGATATCTCACGTGCCATAATATCAATACCTGGATCTACACGGTCAGCTCACGTGCTACGCAGACAACTCACACGCTATGGTATCAATACATGGACTCGCACAGTCAGCTCACGTGCTACGTGGACAACTCACGCGCTATGGTATTAATATCCTCACAATTAGGCCCGCGGCCTCACTCAATCATGTACCTCACTAGCCTCACCACCATCAATAAATAAGGGGACACAACCCACATCAAGTATCACAACATATTAGCAAATAATAGAGACAGAGGTAAACATGTACAATAATTTCTATGACTGAGTAAAAATAATGTGAGCATGAATAAAGCCTAAGCATGATCTCTAACTGTAATGACCCAAACTGGAGGATCATGACTAGTACCTAGGACATACATGTCGAGCACCAACATACATTTTATTTAATATTCTTATTATCTTTAAGGGCCGACGAGATCAATATAAGTGGTAGATATGGATTATGAACACCAAACAATGAAACATAATGGAATGAACATGTGTAACATGGGATAACAATACTACCAAGAAATTACATATAAGTTAGGAGCTACAACGCTTCCATGAAAGACTATACAACAAAAATCATCCGACAAGGCATCGCAAACTATACATAAGCAGACACCTGTCTATGAGCCTCTAAAGGACCATAAGTAATGCAACATATCCGGAACAGGGCCCCGATATACCCATAATATCTATAACAAAAATGCATACTAAGACCACGGCAAGTCCGGAGAAGGGATTTCGCCTATAACCGCGGAACTAGAAATCCTACTGTGGTGGGGGAGCTGCGTCTACCTGTCTATCAGGACATGCAGCACGACATGGAGCGTCCAAAAATAAAAATGATGTCATTACAAATAAAGTACTGAGTGTGTAAGGCAGGAAAGCATAAGTAAGAACAGTAATGTAAACGGGGATAGAGAATATACAACATGTAACATCTGGGTACCTTTGAGGGATACTCACATGAAATGTGTGATACATACATATATATACATAAACCTTTGAAACATCCCTTTGTGGGCATCATCATCATCATATCGTACCCGGTCGTAACAGGCTCGGTAAAACGTACCCGGCCACGTGGAGCTCGTAAATCTAACTGATCAGTGGTTGCACAATAGGTGCCATACCCGGCCGACTATAGCGCGGCTTGGTAGAGTAAAATAGATATGTATATATACAATGCATGCATGACTCATTGGAATCATATTATGAACCTTTCGGAGTGACGTAAGGTCGATATTCTCCGTACACATTATTATGACTAACTCTTCATCAAGAATCTTGTAAGAATCATGAAGTACCAAAAATATTGATAACATAAGAATAAGAGAAGCAACCTCAACATCAATTGTTCCATAAGAAGGGAAACAATGTAAGTACTGCTAGCTTCTTAGAGTAGAGTATCTTTGGAAGCTCGTTCATTGCATTATGTACAATCGGAGTCGTGCAAAAGAAGGAAAGGGATAGCCTCACATACCTTGTATATAGTGCCCCAACCTCAAGCTATGCAATTCAAGACTCCTTAGTCTAAAATAAGAGAAGTGACACTATCGTTATCATTTAAGCGTCACAACTATTATGTATCGACCACAACCTATTTTACGATGAACGGGCAGCACCTCCCCTATATATATGACTTCATACAAGTCAAAGAAATCACCAAAGAGCCCAAACAACATCAATAATCATCATATTGAGCCTCCCAAAACAGTCCACACACAACCTAATCACTTCATACATAAGACGACCAACGTAGTCGTGTCAATCGACCCGGAAATGTTACGACGAATGACCAGCCCAAAAACCTACATATATATGGTGTTTCTACACACCCTTCCTCCTCCAAAAATCCATAAAACAGTAGTAAAACACGCATCCCAACAGAAACACAAAACAGTCCACAAAACAGTCCGCTACAAGTGAATAACTCGAACTCACGGTTTTCGATCACCGTCCCGTGAGTTCTTACAAGTATAGAACGAATTACCATGAATTTACAGAAGAAAAAATAGATGAAAGAGATCAGTAAACTTACCATACATGTTTGATAACTCATCCCTTACCTTGGTTCTTCAAACTCTAGGTTTTACCCCCAATTAGAACTTGAAGGAGAGGGAAAATCGATTAGGATTTGTGGATAACTGTTGGGAGGAAGTTTGCACGGTTTTAGGTCTAGTTATTGGTGATATATAATGAGGGTTATATTTCAGGAGATACCCCTTTAAATGGGCTCTTTGGCAGACCCGAAATTGCCCATTTTTGGGCTATCATTTAACCAAGTAGGTGACACACCTACTTGTCACCTAGCAGCTTGTGCAGTCTCGCAAAAATGCCTATATCTCTCTAGTCCGATGTTGTATTGATAAACAGTTTAATGATTTGGAAACTAGACACATAGATCTTCAATTTAGTGGGTAGATAACCACATAATTCCAAGTACATTGGGAGAAAAGCTTAATAACATTTGACCTAAAGTTTAAGTAAAACTATGAACCTAAGTTGCGACAACTCTTGTCGACTTTTGTTTCATAACTCGTTTGAATTATAGACTATGATACGGATATTATATGATTCAAATACCTTAAAATAAAACCTCTTGAGAATATTAAGCACCCCTAGGTTTACCCAAGAATACGAGTTACAACATCCTTGATTCATTTAACTTCTAATACTTGTTAATCACCCTTATACACTCTTGTATCATTTAAGATCAATAGGATTAACTTCTTATCATTTCAAAGATAATCTCTTCTTAGATTTACATCGACTAACTTATGTCATAAACCAACTTACGTGAATATGGGTTGTAACACCCTCCCCCCTTAGGAACATTCGTCCTCAAATGTAGGGGTTTATGGGGAGCCTAACTCATCGTGGATTCCAACGGAAATTTCCAGCCGAGTTTTCCCCTATAAAATGGATACTAGAAAAACTTTCAACTAGTTAAAACCTAAGTATTGCCTTGCAAGTCTACGCAAAGCATTATGGATATGTACATTATCTGCATATCACCATTGTGTATTAAAGAAGAGTAATCTCAAGCTATTGCTTACCCCGTAGAGTTGTTTCACCTTCTAATGCGTCCTACATCCCCTTGGCATCCTTGTTATCTTGAATATGGAACAAGTAAGGGTATTTAGACTTCATCTCCTCTTATGCTTCCCATGTAATTTCTTCCATGTTCTTGTTCCTCCACAATACCTTGACGGAAGCTACATCCTTTGTTCTCAGCTTGCAGACTTGTCGATCTAATATAGCCACTAGCACTTCTTCATATGATAGATACTTTGTAACTTGTACATCTTTGATAGGGACGACTAGAGAAGGGTCTCCAATACTTTTCCTCAACATAGATACATGGAATACCAGATGGACAAATTCCAATTCGGATGGCAACTCTAACTCATAAGCAACCTGTCCAATTCGTCGAAAAATTTTGTACGGACCGATATACCGTGGAATCAGCTTACCCTTCTTCCCAAAACGCATAACACCCTTCATCGGCGAGATCCTCAGGAAAACCCAATCACCAACCTGAAACTACAGATCACGACGTCAGACACCAGAATAAGACTTTTGCCTGATTTGTGTCGTCCTCAGCCGCTCTAGTATCAGTTTCACCTTCTCAATTGCTTGGTGAATCAAATCTAGCCCATATAGTTCTGTTTCACCAACTTCGAACCATCCAAGTGGTGATTCTACATCTCCTACCGTATAGTGCCTCGTACGAGGCCATTTTAATACTGGAATGATAGCTATTATTGTAGGCAAATTCTATGAGTGGAAGATGGTCATCTCAATTCCCTTTGAAATCCAGAACACATGCTCGTAGCATATCTCAAGTGTCTGAATGGTACGTTCATCCTGTCCGTCAGTCTGTGGATGGAATGTAGTGCTGAGATTCACTTGTGTGCCTAAACCCTTCTGAAAAGACCTCCAAAATTTAGCCACAAATTGCGCTCCTCGGTCTGATATAATAGATATCGGCACACCATGAAGCCTAACAATCTCCTTGATATACAACTTCACATAATCTTTAGTTGTGTAAGTTGTCTTAACTGGCAGAAAATGGCCACATTTTGTAAGTCGATCAACTATCACCCATATGGAGCCAAACTTATGATAAGAGCGAGGTAATCCAATAATGAAGTCCATATTAATCAACTCCCATTTCCAGGTTGGAATCTCTATATTCTGAAGCAGTCCACTGGGTTTCTGATGTTCAATTTTTACTTGTTGACAATTAGGACACTGGGCCACAAATTCTGCAATAGACCTCTTCATGTTATCCCACCAATATTGCTCATTAACATCATGATACATCTTTGTCGAGCCGGGATGGATGGAATATCGGGATTGATGAATCTCAATCGTAATCTTCTCTCTCAACCCTGCCACATCAGGAACACATAACCGGCCCTGGTATCTCAGTGCCCCATCTGCTCCGATCTCAAGAGTCGTAATTTTACACTGTTGAATGATGTCTCTCAATCATACTAAGGTAGGATCTTCATATTGACGTGCTTTTACCTCGGCTACCAAAGATGATTCTGATGTATTCTGTAAAGTAACCCCTCTGTCATCAGAGTCTAACAATCTAATTCTCATATTCGCTAGCTGATGAAGCTCTTTATTCAACCCATGTCTACCTGCCTCAATGTGTACTAAGCTTCCCATTTACTTACGACTGAGAGCGTCTGCCACAACATTTACTTTACCGGGATGGTACAATATCTTGACATCATAATCTTTCAGTAATTCAAGCCACCTACGCTGCCTCAAATTCAACTCATTCTGCTTGAAGATGTATTGTAAACTCTTGTGATATGTGTATATGTCAACATGAACGCCGTATAAGTAGTGCCACCATATCTTCAAAGCATATATTACTACAACCAATTCCAAATCATGGGTCAGGTAATTCTTTTCATGCTTCTTCAATTGTCTTGATGCATAAGCTATCACCTTTCCATGTTGCATCAATACGCACCCCAAACCTATACCTAAGGCATCTCAATATACCACTTTACCTTCTGTTCCTTCTGGGAGAGTGAGCTCTGGCGCAGATGTCAATCGATTCTTTAACTCCTGAAAACTTCGTTCACAAGCGTCAGACCACTGAAACTTAATAGCTTTCTGTATTAACTTATTCAATGGTGTTGATATAGAGGAAACCCCTTCTAAAAATCGCCTATAATATCCTGTTAGCCCTAGGAAGCTGCATACTTCTGATGGTGTTGTAGGTCTCGGCCAATTCTTTACTGAATTGTTCTTTTGCGTGTCAACACTAATACCCTCGTCAGATATCACATGGCCAAGGAATGCTACTGAGTTCAGCCAAAATTCACATTTTGAGAGCTTAGCATATAACTTACGATCCTGAAGCGTTTGTAATACTATCCGCAAGTGGCCTGCATGTTCCGCCTCCGAACGAGAATACACCAAAATGTCATCAATGAATACGATCACGAACACATCAAGATAGGTCCTGAATACAGTATTCATAAGATCCATAAAAGATTTTGGGGAATTTGTTAGCCCGAACGACATCACCAAGAACTCAAAGTGCCCATATCTTGTCCGGAAGGCTGTCTTTGGAATATCCTTCTCCTTAACCCTCACCTGATGATACCCTGAACGTAAGTCAATCTTGGAGAAATACTTGGCACCTTGGAGTTGGTCAAATAGGTCGTCAATCCTTGGAAGTGTATACTTGTTCTTTATAGTAAACTTATTCAACTGTCGATAATCGATACACATCCGTAATGACCCGTCTTTCTTCCGCACGAACATGACTGGAACACCCCAAGGTGAAGTGCTAGGCCTTATGAAGCCCTTATCCAGCAAGTCCTTCAACTATGCCTTCAACTCCTGCAACTCTTTCAGGGCCATCCTGTATGGAGGAATAGATATGGGTTGAGTGCCAGGCAATACATCAATGTTAAACTCAATCTCCCTTTCAGGAGGAAGGCCTGGGAGTTCATCTGGGAAAACATCTAGAAATTCATTGACCATGGGGATTGATTGTAGAGTAGGAGGGTTCGTCTCCGCATCCTTAACTTGAACGAGATGATAAATTTACCCTTTTGAGATCATCTTCCTTGACTTAAGATAGGAAATAAACCTAACTTTCGGCATTGCAATGTTCCCATTCCATTCGATGACGGGTTCATCAGGAAATTGAAACCTAACCATCTTCGTACGACAATCAACATTTGCATAGCATAAGGCCAACCAATCCATTCCCATTATCACGTCGAAATTAACCATTTCTAATTTAAAGAAATTCGCCGAGGTTTGACGACTACAAATCATCACTGTGCAACCTCTACATACCCTTCTAGCAATCACAGAATCTCCTATCGGAGTAGATACCACAAGTGGTTTACTTATGAATTCAGGTTCAACGCCAAACTTATTAGCCACAAAAGGTGTAACATATGATAATGTAGATCCCAGATCAATCAACGCATATACATCGTAAGAAAACACATACAATATACCTGTAACAACATCTTGAGATGACTCGAGATCCTATCGACCTACTAGAGCGTATGTTCTATCTTGAGCACCACTCGCACTCGGCACTACACCCCTACCTCTACCACGACCAGTCGACTGCTGAAAACCCCGTGCTGGAGGTCGAACTGATAAGGAAGAACCAGACATAGATCTAGTTGATTGAGCCATACCACCACCTTCTCTGTTAGGACAATCCTGCATCATATGTACAGGTTGTCCGCAAGAATAGCACGCATCAGAACCTCGACGTCACAGTCCAAAGTAGGCCTTGACACACTGATCACAACGGGGTGTTGGGAGTCTCGTTTGACTAGTATCCCTATGATATTGCGAGCCCGATGCCCGCGAACTCTAACCTGGACCAGAATAGGTAAATCGATCATACCGAGGCCTCTGAAACTGTGGAGGAGCACTAGCTACAGGTGGCTCCAAACCCCTCGAAAACGGGGGCCTAACACTACTGAAGTCATGAGAATACCCTACAAATCTCGCTCTCTTATGCTAGCCCCTATCCTGCTCCCTATCTGCCCTTTGCTGGCGCTTACGATCCTCTAGGGTCTAGGCATAAGCCTGAATACAGGAAATATCCATGCCCTCAACCAAGGAGGCTATCGTGCACTCATTATCAAATATGGTCCCAACCCGTTCACGAACATATGCGCCCTATCACTCATCTCGGCCACCATATGAGGAGCATACCTTGCTAAAGAATAAAATTGCATGCTATACTCTCGCACACTCAAATTACCTTGTATAAGGTTCAAGAACTTATCAGCTTTAGCTCGTTGTATCTCAACTGGCAAATAGTGACGAAGAAAGGCCTCAGAAAATTCCTTCCACCCAGCTGGAGGGGCGTTCACACCCCTGGATCTCTCCCAACTATCATACTAGAAAATCGCTAAATCTTGTAACTGATAAGAAGGAAACTCTACTGCCTCTGTATCTGTAGCATGCATAACCCGCAGTGTACGATGAACCTGGTCAATAAATGTTTGTGGGTCCTCCTTGGGGTCTGATCCGGTAAACACTAGAGGGTCTAGATTAATAAAATCACGAACTCTCGTACTATCTGACTTATCAATAGCACCGGTATTCTGCCTTTGAGCCTGAGCAGCTACCAATCTAGTCAACAATTGTACCACACTCCGCATATCCTGGTCCGTAAGGCCAGACAGAGGAACTGGTGGTGTCGGGTTCTTCTCAATATCCTCTGGATGAGATGGAGTAGATGAGGTATGAGACGGCATCTCACTCTGAGCCTCACTTTGGCCTGCTCTGGCTTGAGGCACCTGACTGGTACCCTCTCCCGCAGTTATATCAAGCCGTCTACTAATCGCTTTCTTCCTAGTTGAAGGCATCGCTGAAAGAAAACAAGGTTAATATTAGATACGAACACTAAAGACTCAACTCTGCGCACGATCTAAATTCAGGAAGAAGGTAACAACCCTATATGTCATGTAGTTTCCTAATTATAAATGTGGCGCGCTACACATCCATAATCAAGACTCTACTAGACAAGGCTCATAGACAGCCCCTAGGACAGACCTGCTCTGATACCAAGTTTGTCACAACCCAAACTGGAGGATCATGACTAGTACCTGGGCCATATATGCTGAGCACCAACGTACATTTTATCTAATATTCTTATTATATTTAAGGGCCGACGAGATCAATATAAGTGGTAGATATGGATTATTAACACAAAACAATGAAATATAATGGAATGAACATGCGTAACATGGGATAACAAAACTGCCAATAAACTACATATAAGTTAGCCGCTACCACGCTTCCATGAAAGACTATACAACAAAAATCATCCGACAAGGCATACCAAACTATACATAAGTCGACACCTGTCTATGAGCCTCTAAAGGAGCATAGGTAATGCAACATAGCCGGAACAGGTCCTCGACATACCTATAATATCTATAACAAAAATGCATACTAAGACCACGGCAAGTTCGGAGAAGGGATCTCGCCTATAACCGCTGAACTGAAAAACCTACTGTGGTGGGGGAATTGCGTCTACCTGTCTATTAGGACCTGCAGCACGACATGTAGCGTCCACAAATAAAAAGGACGTTAGTACAAATAAAGTACTGAGTATGTAAGGCAGGAAAGCATAAGTAAGAACAGTAATGTAAACGGGGATAGATAATATACAACCTATAACATCTGGGTACCTCTGAGGTCTACTGACATGAAATTCATGATACATACATATATATACATAAACCTTTAAAACATCAGCCTCTATGGGAATCATCATCATCATCATCATATCATACTCGGTCGTAATAGGCTCGGTAAAACGTACCCAGCCACGTGGAGCTCGGTAAACCCAACTGATCAGTGGTTGCACAATAGGTGCCATACCCAGACGACTATAATGCGGCTTGGTAGAGTAAAATAGATAAATATATATACAATGCATGAAGGACTTATTGGAATCATATTCTTAACCTTTCGGAGTGACGTAAGGTCGATATTCTCCATTAACATTATTCGGACTAACTCTTCATCAAGAATCTTATAAGAATCATGAAGTACCAAAAAAATTGATAACATAAGAATAAGAGAAGCAACCTCAACATTAATTGTTCCATAAGAAGGGAAACAATGTAAGTACTGCTAGCTTCTTAGAGTAGAGTATCTTTGGAAGCTCGTTCATTGCATTATGTACAATCAGAGTCGTGCAAAAGAAGGAAAGGGATAGCCTCACATACCTGGTATACACTTCCCCAACCTTAAGCTATGCAATTGTCACGACTCCTTCGTCTACAATAAGAGAAACAACAGTATCGTTATCATTTAAGCGTCATAATTATTATGTATCGACCACAACCTATTTTACGATGAAACGGACAGCACCACCCCTATATATATGACTTCACACAAGTCAAAACAATCACCAAACAACATCAATATATATCATATTGAGCCTCCCAAAACAGTCCACACACAACCTAATCACTTCATACATAAGACGACCACCGTAGTCGTGTCAAACGACTAGAAAATGTTACAACGAACGACCAGCCCACAACCATACATCTATATGGTGTTTCTTCAGACCCTTACTTCTCCGAAACTCCACAAAACAGTAGTAAAACACGTAGCCCAACAGCAACACAAAACAGTCCACAAAACAGTCTGCTACAAGTGAATAACTCGAACTCACGGCTTCCGATCACCGTCCTGTGAGTTCTTACAAGTATAGAACGAATTACCATGAATTTACAGAAGAAAACATGGATGAAATAGAGAAGTAAACTTACCTTACTTGTTGTATAACTCAGCCCTTCCCTTGGTTCTTCAAACTCTAGGTTTTACCCCTAATTAGAACTTGAAAGAGAGGGAAAATCGATTAGGGTTTGTGGATAATTTTTGGGAGGAAGTTTGCAGAGGTTTAGGTTTGGTTATTGGTGATATATAATGAGGGTTATATTGCAGGAGATAAGCCTTTAAATGGGATCTTTGGAAGACCCGAAATTGCTTATTTGTGGGCTATCATTTAACCAAGTAGGTGACACACCTACTTGTCACCTAGCAGCTTGTGCAGTATCGCAAAAATGCCTATATCTCTCTACTCCGATGTCGTATTGATAAACGGTTTAATGCATTGGAAACTAGACCCACAGATCTTCAATTTGGTGGATATATCACTTCGTAATTCCATGTAAATTCAGAGAAAATCTTAATAACATTTTACCTAAAGTTTAAGTAAAACTATGAACCTAAGTTGCGACAACTCTTGTCGGCTTTTGTTTCATAACTCGTTTGACTTCAAGACTATGCTACGGGTATTGTATGATTCAAATACCTTAAAATACAACCTCTTGAGAATATCAAGCACCCCTAGGTTTACCCAAGAATACGATTTACAACATCCTTGATTCATTTAACTTCTAATACTTGTTAATCACCCTTATACACTCTTGTATCATTTAAGATCAATAGGATTAACTTCTTATCTGTCATGACCCAGAATCCTAAACCAGGTCGTGATGGCGCCTAACGACGGGATTAGGCAAGCCAACGTAAATTCCACTAAGTGCTTCTCTTAACTTGATTCAATTATTCACCCATTTACCAATTTTTAACAAGTTAAGTCAAGATATCGAAAGGTAATAAGTCGGTGGTAGATACAATAAAGAAACGCGAGCTAAACATACAAGCACATATATGTGCAACCCATAAATCCCAAAACCACCACTACGTGTGTGCCAGGACAAGTGTCACGAGTGTCATGGGCATACTATACTAACGGAATATACAAAGGGTAATAATATATACAATCCCGCTGTCTACATGAATAGACGGGAAACAAAAGTAAATGAAACTCCATGGTGCTGATGGGGATCGCCAGAGGAAGCATCTCACTATGAAGTCAAGTCCACTACGGTCACTATCTAGATCCGGTCTGATAACCAGGTGCACCAGCCTCAGAACCTGTAAAGTTAAGTACAGAAGTGCAGCATGAGTACATATTAAATAAATATATACCTAGTGAGTATTCCGTCTAATGTCGAAGAAGTAGTGACGAGAGGTCGACTTGACACTCACTAAGGTCCAACGGTATGATATAAAAATGATAAGATAAAAGAAGTAGGTATGTAAGACAGTGAGTAGCAATTATGTACAAAACACAGAAATCCAAGAAAAATACTGGAACAATAACAATGGCCACTTTCTTTCCCCCAAAATATCTCACACAAGTCAACATCCATGAAACAATGCCAAATAATCATGCGCACACAGGAATAAGACAACCGACCGGAGTCATAAGGAAAAATAGCTATGCACTGCCGGGGATGGACCGGCCCGTCCCAAAAGTGCATGCTTACCATAATCATATCTACGCACTGCCGAGGATCGATTGGCCCGTCCCAAAAGTGCGTCTTTCAATGTAACCATATCATAACATAGTACAACTTCGTCCATGCACTGCCGAGGATCGAACGGCATGTACCAAGAGTGCATTCTTAATTATATCATCTTTGTGCACTGTCGGGGATCGACCTACCCGTCCCAAAAGTGCATCTTTCAATCCGCTGTGGCGTACGGCCCGCTCCCATAAGAGTGGGGGAATTCACACATCGCTCGGGGAATATAAATTGCGAAGCGGTCACATGCACACACAATAACTTATAAAACTCACTTTCCATAACAAATTCCTTTCAATTCAACAATTTCCAAAAAGCCTCAGAGGAACAATACTATACATAACATGACCTCATAGTACACATGGCGTAACAAGGAATCATATAAGGCATTGCAAGGAAACGTATAAGGCATTAGAAGGAAGCATATAAGGCATGATGCGGGCCTAACTACCCGGACATAACAATGATAGCCGCTACATACAGACTCTCGTCACTTGGTGCGTACGTAGCCCCCAAACAATTTACACATATCATATACATCATCTATGGGGACAATTCCCTCTTACAAGGTTAGAAAGGAGACTCACCTCGTGTCGAATCTACCCCTCGGACCACAATTGCGCCCGAAACACCGAACTCTACACCCTAGGACTCGCACCTAGTCAAAAGGTGTACAATTAAATCAATGCATGCACAATGTGGGAAATTATCTTAGTTATTCAATATAATCGCTATTCTTGCAAAATTCTCAAATTCCAACCCCGGTTCCGCATGTTCAAATTCCGAAAATTCTTGAATGGATCACTTACCCATAGCCTAAGGATCATTAATGTGTGATTTCTACTTGAATTCATGGCCTAAAGCGGAAAATCACAATATCCTCAAGAGCCCTAAAATTACAACCTAATTCCGTGATTTTTGATAATTTAGTGGGGAATTTAACTAGGAATTGATGTTTGAAACTAGTACAACCATGGAATTTACTTACCTCAATAACAGTGGTGGAAGGTTCCTTGAAGAGCTCTTTAAAGACTTGAGGAGGAAGATGAAAATGGAGGAAATAGGCTAAGTCCCGTATTTAATAAAACTGCCCAGGTATTCCTTCACTGTGATCGCGACAAGGGCCCTGCGATCGCGAAGACCAACTGGACAGACCTCTGTGATCGTGGCAGAGGTCCTGCGATCGCGAAGAGCAACTGTGCCCGGCCCTGACTTGACACTATGTGATCGCGAGGATGGGACTGCGATCGCGAAGGCATGGAGTCCAGCCTTCCGCGATCGCGAAGACTGGGATGCGATTGTGAAGTCCAAGGGCCCAACCTTCCGCGATCGCGAAGAACAATAAGCAGCCCAGCCAAATTCCTTCTCTGCGATCGCGACCCACCTTCTACGATTGCAAAGAAGGAAACAAGACAGCAAAAAATATGGTTTTTTTCAACTTAGCTCCCGGGGTTCCAAAACTCACCCGAGCCCCTCGGGACCCCGTTCGAAAGCACCTGCAAGTCTGTATTCATGATACAGACTCGCTCGAACTTCCGGAATGTGAAAAACAACAACGAAACTCAGAATTCAACCCCAAAACCAAATTGAATCAAGCTTAAGAAATTAAGATTCTAGACTTCATTTCAATGCGCCGAACCGGCCTATACTACTCGGAATGACTTCAAATTTTACAGACAAGTCATAAATGACAAAACAAAACTATTCCCGGTCTCAAAATTTCATTCGAACCTCGGTAACATAAAAACACGTTCCAAACCAAATTTCAATTTCTATGAAAATCTTCAAAACTTCATTAACTCTCAATTTCCTATTTTGATCCGAAACCTGTCAAATCAAGTCCGTTTCTTACCAAATTTCATAGATAACTTAAATAACACATATTGAACCTGTTCCGCGCTCCGGAACCATAATACGGGCCCGGCAGCACAGGTTTCACATCGAGGTTCATTTTCATAAACCTTTATTATTTTCATAAAACAATTTTCTTAAAAATTCATTTCTCGAACTTGGGTCCTCGGAATTCGATTTCGGGCATACGCCCAATCCCATATTTTCCTACGAACCTTCCGGGAGCGCCAGATCACGGGTCCGGGTCCGTTTACCAACTATGTTGACCAAAGTCAACTTTATTCAATTAAATTATCATAAATTCAACTCTTTATCAAGTTTCTACATAAAGGCTTCCCGGCTACGCTCTCGGGCTGCGCATGCACATCGAGATGAGATTAACGGAGGCTTTTGGGGCCTCAGAACACAGTCATAATTAAGTTTAGCTAAGATGACCCTTTTGGGTCATCACAATCTCCCCCTCTAAAACAAACGTTCGTCCTCTAACGGACATAGAATCGTACCTAAGTGCTGAATAGCTGCGGGTACCTGCTCCGCATGTCCTCCTCGGACTCCCAAGTCGCTTCATCGACTGGTTGGTCCCTCCACTAGACCTTCACGGTAGAAACTCTCTTAGACCTCAACTGGCGGTCCTGCCTATCAATAATAGCAATTGGCTCCTCCTCGAAGCCCAACTTCTCATCTAACTGAATAGTGCTGAAATCAACCACGTGAGAGAAATCGACATGATATCTCCGGAGCATGGATACATGAAAGACCGGATGAACTCCTGATAAGGCGGGAGGTAAAGCAAGTTCATAAGCAACCTCCCCGACTCGCCTCAACACCTCGAAAGGGCCTATAAACCTAGGGCTCAGCTTGCCCTTCTTCCCGAATCTCATAAAGCCCTTCATCGGCGAAACCTTCAACATAACCTTATCTCCCTCCATAAATGCTATATCACGCGCCCACTGATTTGCGCAACTCTTCTGTCTGGACTGAGCTGTGCGGAGTCTCTCCTGAATAATCTTCACCCTATCCAAAGCATCTGTCACCAGATATGTGCCATATAACTTGGCCTCGCCAGGCTAAAACCACCCGATAGGAGAACGACATCGCCGACCATATAAAGCCTCAAATGGAGCCATATCGATGCTGGACTGATAAATGTTATTGTATGCAAACTCCGCCAGAGGCAAGAATTGGTCCCACTGACCCCCAAAGGCAAGAATTGGTCCCACTGACCGCCAAAATCAATCACACAAGCCCTGAGCATATCCTCCAAAATCTGAATTGTACGCTCTGACTGGCCATCAGTCTGGGGGTGAAATGCTGAACTGAGGTCTATCTGAGTGCCCATCTCACTGTGCAAAGCTCTCCAGAAGTGCGAAGTGAACTGAGGACCTCGATCTGATATAATAAACACCGGCACACCATGCAACCAGACTATCTCTCGAATGTAAATCTGAGCCAGCCTCTCTGTAGTATAAGTAGTAGCCACAGGAATAAAATGCGTCGATTTGGTCAATCTATCCACAATGACCCAAACCGCGTCAACCTTCCGCAAAGTCTGAGGCAACCCAACCACGAAGTCCATGGTGATGCGCTCCCATTTCCACTCAAGAATGGGCATCTGCTGAAACAACCTGCCTGGCCTCTGGTGCTCGTACTTGACCTGTTGACAATGGAGACACCTAGCCACATACTACACTACATCCTTCTTCATCCGCCTCCACCTGAAATGATGCTTCAAATCACGATACATCTTCGTAGCTCCTGGATGAACAGAATACCGAGAACTGTGCGCCTCTACTAGAATCCTCCCCCCTCAGGCCATTAATATCAAGAACACACAATCGTCCTTGGAGTCTCAGAACGCCATCCTCGCCCAAGGTAACCTCCTTGGCCCTACCCTGGACCACAGTGTCCCGAAGCTCTGCAAGACATGGATCATCAAACTGTCGAGCCTTAATATCCCCCAACAATGAAGACTGAGCAACTACATGAGCCAAAACTCGACGAGGCTCCGAAAGGTCAAAATCTCACAAGGAGATTGGCCAAGGACTGAATGTCCAAGGCTAAAGGTCTCTCCTCTGCTGAAATGTAGGCCAAGCTACCCATACTCTCCGCCCTCCTGCTCAAGGCATCTGCCACCACATTTGCCTTGCCCGGATGATAAAGAATAGTAATATCATAATCTTTGAACAACTCAAGCCACATGTGCTGCCTCAAGTTAAGATCCCTCTACTTGAATAAGTGCTGCAAACTACGGTGGTCTGTATAAACCTCACAAGACACACCATATAGGTAGTGCCTCCAATATTTTAAAGCATGAACAATCGCCGCCAACTCCAAGTCGGGCACAGGATATTTCTTCTCATGAACCTTCAACTGATGCGAAGCATAAGCAATAACTCTCCTGTCCTGCATCAACACACAACCCAACTTGACGCGTGAAGCGTCGCAATACACAGTATACATCCCAGAACCAGAAGGCAATGTCAGAACTGGTGCTGAGGTTAATGCCGACTTGAGCTTCTGAAAGCTCGCCTCACACTCGTCGGACCACCGAAACGGGGAATTCTTCTGAGTCAATCTGGTCAATGGAGCTGCAATAGAAGAGAACCCTTCCATGAATCGGCGATAATAGCCTGCTAGGCCCAAGAAACTCCTGATCTCTGTAGCTGAAGTAGGACGCGGCCAACTCTGAACCGCCTAAATATTCTGAGGATCAACCTTGATACCTTCTCCGGATATCACATGCCCCAAAAATGCCACGGAATCTAACCAGAACTCGCACTTGGAGAACTTAGCATACAGCTTCTGTTCCCGCAAGGTCTGGAGCACAACTCTCAAATGCTTCTCCTGCTCACCCAGGCCCTGCGAATAAATCAAGATGTCATCAATGAAGACGATGACGAAGGAATCAATATACAGCATGAATACCCCATTCATCAAGTCCATGAATGTTGTTGGGGCATTAGTTAAACCAAAGGCCATATCTGGTACGAACTGCAGTCTTTGGAACATCTAAAGCCCGAATCTTCAACTGATGATAACCCGATCTCAAATCAATCTTGGAAAACACACGAGCACCCTGCAATTGGTCAAATAAATCATCGATGCGCGGCAAAGGATACTTATTCTTAATAGTAACCTTATTCAGCTGGTGATAATCCATACACATCTGCATAGACCCATCCTTCTTCTTCACAAATAGGACTGGAGCACCCCACGGTGACACACTCGGCCTGATGAACCCCTTAGCCAAAAACTCCTCAAGTTGCTCCTTTAACGCTTTCAACTCCTTAGGAGCCATACGATACGGGGGAATGGAAATAGGCTGAGTATCTAAAGCTAAATCAATACAGAAATCAATATCTCGATCTGGAGGCATGCTTGGAAGATCTGAAGGAAATACGTCTGAAAAATCTCGTACCACCGGCACTAAATCAATGGTCGAAAACTCGGCGCTAGTGTCCCGCATATAAGCAAGGTAAGCCAAACAACCCTTCTCGACCATATGCTGAGCCTTCATGAAGGAAATGACTCGGTTGGATGCACTAACTGAAGAACCTCTCCACTCTAGCCTAGGCGACTCAGGCATGGCTAAAGTGACTGTCTTGGCATGGAAATCTAACACAGCATGATAAGGAGATAGCCAATCCATGCCTAGGATAACCTCAAAGTCAATCATATCCAGCAATAAAAGATCTGCTCTGGTATCGAAACCACAGAAAGTGATCACACAAGACCGATAGACCCGGTCTACCACCACAGAATCGCCCACAGGAGTGGACACATATATAGGAGAACCCAAGGACTCACGAGGAACATCCAGAAAATGAGCAAATAGTGCTGAAACATATGAATACGTGGATCCTGGATCAAATAGTACCGAAGCCTCCCTACCACATACTGAGATAATACCTGTGATTACGGCGTCTGAGGCCACTGCATCTGATCTGGCCGGAATGGCATAAAATCTGGCTGAGGCTCCTGAAGACTGAACTCCCCCAGAGTGAACAGGAACTAACTGACCTCCTCCTGACTGGCCTCCCCCTCTAGGACGACCCCTGCCAACTTGTCCTCCACCTCTAGGTGGTCGGACTGCTTGTGATGGACCCATAGGCTGATAACCCTGCTACACTGCCTTGCCCCGAAGCCTGGGACATTGTCTCTGCATATGACCTAGATCTCCATACTCAAAGCAACCTCTAGGTACCATAGCTTGCTGCCCCGAAGAGGAAGACCCCTGAATAGCCAGGAAGCGATGTGTACCCTCGGGTATGGCACTTAAATAAGAACCGGAAGATCTCTGGTGACTGTAGTAACCACTGGGTGAACCCTGAGTGGCTGGAGGACGATAGGAACGCTCTGGCATGGCACTGAACTAAGGCCTCACTGGACCACCTCGAGGATGTAGTGGATGTGCTGAATATGGAAGCCTGCTGGGTTGACCACCCCCGAACTGACCTCTGCTCCTAGCCGGAGCATCCCTGAAATCCACTGAGAACGTAGCCCTCTTGTCCTGCTGACCCTGTTCCCTGCTCCTCAACCGTACCCCTCAATCCGTCGAGCTATCTCAACTACAAGCTGTAAAGGACTACCCATCTCCACCTCTCGGGCCATGGTGGCCCTAATACCTGACTGCAACCCGGCCACAAACCGCCGCACTCTCTCGACATCGGTAGGCAATATCATAAGTGCATGGCGTGACAACTCTAAAAATCTGGCCTCATAATATGTCACTGTCATCTGCCCCTTCTCTAGCTGCTCAAACTGACGCCGCAACTCTTCCCTCTCAGAGGGTGGAATATATCTGTCTAGAAACACCTGCACGAACTGATCCCAAGTGACAGGAGGAGAATCTGCTGGTCTGCTGAGAATATATGACTTCCACCACCTGCGAGCTCTGCCCTCCAACTGAAATGTGGTGAAATCCACTCCATGGGACTCCAAAATCCTCATGTTGTGCAGTCTGTCCCTGCACCTATCGATGAAATCCTGGGCATCCTCACCCCGCTCATCCCTGAAGACTGGAGGGCGAAGTCGGGTCCATCTATCCAACATCTTCTGCTGGTCACCCTCTGCAACTGGCCTGGGCTCTAGGGCTGCTACTACGGGCTGAACCCCACCCACGGGCGGTGTACCCGGGGTATGACGTGCTACTGCTGCCTGACCTGTGGCCTGAGCGGTAGGGGCCTGGACTCCCTCTCCCCCCTGAGAAGTAGCAGGGTCGGCTGGAAATAAACCAGCCTGGGACATAGTGTCCATGAATCTCAGCATACGACCCATGACCTCCTGGAAGCCTGGCGCCGTCATGAAATCCGCTGGAGCAGGTGTTATTGGAGGCACCTCACCCTGCTCCTCTATAACAGGGTCCTCTGGTGGTTCCACTGGTATAGCTCTGAGGCGCCCTCGTCCCCTACCTCGAGCGGGTGCTCTACCCCTGCTTCTACCACGACCTCGGGCGGCAGGGGCAGTGGCATCTCCCGGACCAGAAACATCGTATGCACGCGTCCTCACCATCTGTGAGAGAATAGAAGAATATGTTTGAGTACATCACAGATTGCACGACAGGATATGAATAAAGGGAAGTGTCCTAACACCCCATAGCCTCCTGAAGATAAGTACAGACGTCTCCGTACCGATCCGCGAAACTCTACAGGGCCTGCCCGTGACTCGTGAGACTTACGTGAACCTAGAGTTCTGATACCACGTTGTCACGACCCAGAATCCTAAACCAGGTCGTGATGGCGCCTAACGACGGGGTTAGGCAAGCCAACGTAAATTCCACTAAGTGCTTCTCTTAACTTGATTCAATTATTCACCCATTTACCAATTTTTAACAAGTTAAGTCAAGATATCAAAAGGTAATAACTCGGCGGTAGATACAATAAAGAAACGCGAGCTAAACATACAAGCACATATATGTACAACCCATAAATCCCAAAATCACCACTACGTGTGTGCCAAGACTAGTGTCACGAGTGTCATGGGCATACTATACTAACGGAATATACAAAGGGTAATAATATATACAATCCCGCTGTCTGCATGAATAGAAGGGAAACAAGTAAATGAAACTCCATGGTGCAGCTGGGGATCGCCAGAGGAAGCAGCTCACCATGAAGTCAAGTCCGCTACGGTCACTATCTAGATCCGGTCTGATAACCAGGTGCACCAGCCTCAGAACCTGTACAGTTAAGTACAGAAGTGCAACATGAGTACATATTAAATAAATATGTACCCAGTGACTATCCTGTCTAATCTCGAAGAAGTAGTGACGAGAGGTCGACTTGACACTCGCTAAGGTCCAACAGTATGATATAACAATGATAAGATAAAATCAGTAGGCATGTAAGACAGTGAGTAGTAATTATGTCCAAAACACAAAAATCCAAGAAAAATACTGGAACAATAACTACGGCCACTTTCTTTCCCCCAAAATATCTCACACAAGTCAACGTCCATGAAACAATGCCAAATACTCATGCGCACACAGGAATAAGACAACCGACCGGAGTCATAAGGAAAAATAGATATGCACTTCCGGGGATCGACCGGCCCGTCCCAAAAGTGCATGCTTACCATAATCATATCTACGCACTGCCGAGGATCGATCGGCCCGTCCCAAAAGTGCATGCTTACCATAATCATATCTACGCACTGCCGAGGATCGATCGGCCCGTCCCAAAAGTGCGTCTTTCAATGTAACCATATCATAACATAGTACAACTTCGTCCATGCACTACCGAGGATCGAACGGCCCGTACCAAGAGTGAATTCTTACTTATATCATCTATGTGCGTTGTCGGGGATCGACCGGCATGTCCCAAGAGTGCACCTTTCAATCCGCCGTGGCATACATCCCGCTCCCATAAGAGTGGGGGAAATCACACATCGCTCGCGGAATGTAAATTGCGAAGCGGTCACATGAACACACAATAACTTATAAAACTCACTTTCCATAACAAATTCCTTTCAATTCAACAATTTCCATAAAACCTCAAAGGAACAATACTATACATAACATGACCTCATAGTACACATGGCGTTACAAGGAATCATATAAGGCATTGCAAGGAAACATATAAGGCATTACAAGGAAGCATATAAGGCATGATGTGGGCCTAACTACCCGCACATAACAATGATAGTCTCTACGTACGGACTCTCGTCACTTGGTGCGTACGTAGCCCCCAAACAATTTACACATAGCATATACATCACCTATGGGGACAATTCCCTCTTACAAGGTTAGAAAGGAGACTCACCTCGTGTCGAATCTACCCCTCGGACCACAATTGCGCCCGAAACTCCGAACTCTACACCCGAGGACTCGCAACTAGTCAAAAGGTGTACAATTAAATCAATGCATGCACAATGTGGGAAATTATCTTAGTTATTTAATATAATCGCTATTCTAGAAAAATTCTCAAATTCCAACCGCGGTTCCGCATGTTCAAATTCCAAAAATTCTCGAAGGGATCACTTACCCATAGCCTAAGGATCATTAATGTGTGATTTATACTTGAATTCATGGCCTAAAACGAAAAATAACAATATCCTCAAGAGCCCTAAAATTACTACCTAATTCCATGATTTTTGATAATTTAATGGGGAATTTAACTAGGAATTGATGTTTGAAACTAGTAAAACCATGGAATTTACTTACCTCAATAACAGTGGTGGAAGGCTCCTTGAAGAGCTCTTTAAAGACTTGAGGAGGAAGATGAAAATGGAGGAAATAGGCTAAGTCCCGTATTTAATAAAACTGCCCAGGTATTCCTTCACTGCGATCGCGACAAGGGCCCTGCGATCGCGAAGGCCAACTGGCCAGACCTCTGCAATCGCGGCAAAGGTCCTGCGATCGCGAAGAGAAACTGTGCCCGACCCTGACTTGACACTATGCGATCGCGAGGATGGGGCTGCGATCGCGAAGGCATGGAGTCCAGCCTTCGGCGATCGCGAAGACTGGGATGCGATCGCGAAGGCCAAGGGCCCAACCTTCCGCGATCGCGAAGAGGAAGCTGCGATCGTGAAGAACAATCAGCAGCCCAGCCAAATTCCTTCTCCGCGATCGCGACCCACCTTCTTCGATCGCTAAGAATGAAACCAGACAGCAAAAAAGCTGGTTTTTCCAACTTAGCTCCCGGGGGTCCAAAACTCACCTGAGCCCCTCGGGACCCCGTCCAAAACCACCGGCAAGTATGTATTCATGATACGACTCGCTCGAACTTCCGGAACGTGAAAAACAACAACGAAACTCAGAATTCAACCCCAAAACCAAATTGAATCAAGCTTAAGAACTTAAGATTCTAGAATTCATTTCAATGCGCCGAACCGGCCTATACTACTCGGAATGACTTTAAATTTAACCAAACTATTCCCGGTCTCAAAATTTCATTCGGACCTCGGTAACATAAAAACACGTTCCAAACCAAATTTCAATTTCTATTAAAATCCTCAAAACTTCATTAACTCTCAATTACCCATTTTGATCCGAAACCCGTCAAATCAAGTTCGTTTCTTACCAAATTTCACAGATAACTTAAATAACACATATTGAACCTGTTCTGGGCTCCGAAACCATAATACGGGCCCGGCAGCACAGGTTTCACATCGAGGTTCATTTTCATAAGCCTTTATTATTTTCAGAAAACATTTTTTTTTTTAAAATTCATTTCTCGAACTTGGGTCCTCGGAATTCGATTTTGGGCATACGCCCAAGTCCCATATTTTCCTACGGACCTTCCGGAAGCGCCAGATCGTGGGTCCAGGTCTGTTTACCAACAATGTTGACCAAAGTCAACTTTATTCAATTAAATTATCATAAATTCAACTCTTTATCAAGTTTCCACATAAAGGCTTCCCGGCTACGCGCCCGGGATGCGCACGCACATCGAGGTGAGATTAACGGAGGCTTTTGGGGCCTCGAAACACAGTCATAATTAAGTTTACCTAATATGACCCTTTTGGGTCATCACATTATCATTTAAAATATAATCTCTTCTTAGATTTACGTCGATTAACTTACGGCATGAACCAACATACGTGAATATGGGTTGTAACACTAACATGAAGGCAAACAAGTTCAACAACAAGTAAGTACATAAACACAGGTAATGGCTATTAGGCCTCACAGCCTCATGGGACGGACCAAGTGTCAATCCCTCGAGATGTATACCCACACGCACGTCACCTAGCGTGGGTATCACCTCCAAACAATCACGTGATATCGAATTCTCCGGATTTATACCCTCAAAGCCAGAGTTAAAATTATTACTTACCTCAACAACGTAAAATCTTACTCCGGAATGCCCTCGTCTCTAGACTCGGCCTCCAAAAGCTCTGGAACTAACCATAATCAAATTAATACCATCCACATAGGCTAACGAATCGAATTCCACAATAAAAACTACATAAATAAGCTAAAAACTGAAATCGACCAAAACCCGGCCCTAGATCCCACATCTCAAAACCAGTCAAAAATTACAGAATAATAAACCTTGTCCTCTCCCGAGTCCAACCATATAAAATTTATCAAAATCGGACTCCGTTTGGTCCCTCAAATCCCTACCTAAAACTCTCCAAAACTCAAGTCCTAATTCTCTCAATTTTACTTTGAAATCATCAATCAAATCCCAAAAACAAAGATGGATTCATTAAATATAACAAAATCCAAGTACATAACACTTACCCCAATCCTTATGGTGAAAATCGCCTCCAAAATCATCTGAATCCGAGCTCCCCAACTCAAAATATGACCGAATGAACAAACCCTCATTTTATATATTTTTCTGCCAACTATTCTGCCACGTTTCTCGTGCCAAACGATCCCGAAACTCACTTTTTATGCCTCAGATGGATTTCTTGTGAAATTCTAGTCAAGTTAGTCTTTTAAATCACTCAATTTAACCTTTTAATGAATGAGATATGTTGGTTTCAATATTTGCAGATAGTGCAGATTTTTAAATACGACGTCAGTGGCAATTCTGTAATTTATCTGAAAAATTTGGCAACCTAATTCCTAGTTAAATAACCATAAAATCCTCATACGATGTCCAAATTTAATGATTCTTTTTTATACGGATCCAATGCCTCAATCAAAAAAGAAATCGAAGATCATTTGTTCAATATGATATTATTTATGTTTGAAGAAACAACGTCAAAACATAAGAAAAACGAGCGCAACACAACCCAAGCATATTCGAAACTCACCCAAGCCCCTCGGGACCTCAACCAATAATTCCAACAAGTCATATATCACTACCCGAACTTAGTCAAACCTTCGAAACACCCAAAACAACACCAAAACCCCAAATCAACCTCGGATTCAAGCCTAAGAACTTCTAAACTTCCAAAATTCTCCAACGACGCCCAAACCTATCAAACCGCGTCTCAATGATCTCAAATTTTGCACATAAGTCACAAATGACACTACGAACCTACTCTAATTTCCATTCCATTCCGACCCCGATACCTAATTTTTTATTGTCGACCAAAATCGCCAAATTTCCAATTTTCGCTAATTCAAGTCTAATTATACCACGGACCTTCAAATTACATTCCGGACACACTCCTAAGTCTAAAATCACCCAACAAAGCTAACCGAATCATAAAAATCCAAATCCGAATTCGTTTACTCAAAAGTCAAAAACTTGGTCAAACCTTTCAATATTAGAGCTTTTAGCTAAGATCATTCTCCCAAATCAATTCCGGACAACCTGAAATACCACAACCGACGATTCACGTAAGTTATAACGCATCATACGAAGCTACTCATGCCCTTAAACAACCGAGCGAAGTGCAATTTCTCAAAACGACCGGTCGGGTCGTTACAATTATCGTGATAGTGTACACATTCGCGTGACATAGTCATGACTTCCAAAAATAAATCGAGGTATGCATTCGCGCAACTTCAGCCAAACATTCTTAATAATAATAAAACGTTATTAATTGTGTACACATTCGCGTGACACGAGTACAATTTAAAAATGAATATTCATAGAAAATGCTTTAGGCGCGACTTAATCTATTATCGTGATTCTGTACACGTTCACGTGACATAATTACGATGTTCAAAATAAATTAAGGTACGCGTTCGCGCGACTTTGGCCAAGTTTGTTTCTTAAATAATTAAGTGTTGTGAATTGTTACACGTACGCGTGACATGATTATTGACGCGCCAAACAAAAAGAGTACACGTACGTGTGACTCGTTTCATGATAATTCCATTGTCACGATTAATCGAGTAATTAACAGCGGTAAAAGGTTAAAATACACATATTTTTTAAAATGAGTAATTAATCAATTAATAAGCCAAGTGTGGATTGTAAAGCGACCGTGCTAAAACCACAGAATCTGAAAATGCCTAACACCTTCTCTCGGATTATCAGAATTCCTTACCCGGTCTTCTGGTTTCGCAGACTTTAAAAAAGAATCAATTTTACTCGATTTGGGATTTTAAAATAAATCGGTGACTTGAGACACCATAATTTAGTCCAAGTGGTGACTCTGAAATAAAATAAATAATCTCATTTCGAATCATGTCACTTAAATTGGAAAACTCCCCTATCCCCTAGGGGAAAAGGAGGTGTGACACATGACGCACTACGTCTATTATGCCATCATACGAAAACACGAGAACCCCATTACCAACTCTGATTCACAAGCGGGATACATACTCAATCATCCAGAAGCCTTCCACTTGATCCCATCCAGGAGAAAATCCCAAATACGCAACATACTCCTCGTGCCGGTAGAAAATATCCATCTCAAGCCGTAGTAGAAATAATCGAGAACTCTTCGAAATTCATTTGCACATAACCAAGACATCAACACTAAATTTCTCTAACTTAACCAAGTCAAACAGGTCACCAAAACCCAAGAATATTTCACCACATCACCACATCATCAGAACCAAAAGAATCGATCATTCCCATTACCATGCCGATCTAAACCACTACCCAGCTGACCTATTTCATCGAGTTCCTCTGGACTTGCCTTCAAGTTAACACATCTCATTTCCAGTACAGTACGATCCTTAACCCCACACCCAATAGAAGAGATCCTAGCAGGAAATCACATCACTCTAAAGCCCATAAGTCATTGTATTTCCTCTTAGGTACCCAAAAATACCGCATCCGAGATACCCAATCCGAAGAGACCTTATATGAATCTTAAACTGCTTCCTTTACCTTTTTTATACTTAAATGTAGAATCCATAGTGGCATAAAAATATTGTGAGTCTTGACACCATCCACTACAAATCTCAGATTTTAGCCATATACAAATTTGAAAATTCCTCAACTACCACATATGAATCTTGAACCCATTAGAAAATCCTCAAGAGTCATCTACTCTTCCCAAATCTCTAAGGAACCGCCCAAACAGGTTGAACGACTCCTGTTTCATTAGCACACAAATACCTTAAGAAGTGTGAAAACCCAACCTATTATTGTGTAATTGAGCCCCATTTTCCCTTTTTATGCCTCACACGTGTGTATTTATGGTTTTAGGACTTGAGGGGTTGGTTAGTTTTATTCAGCGAAGGTTTTGGGTTGATTTGACCCTTTGATTGTTGGCTTAGAAGCCTAAATTAGAAATATTTACCAAAGTTTAACTTTTGAAACGACCCCGAAACGGTGTTTTGATGGATCCAATAGGTTTGTATTGTGATTTTGGAATTGGGTGTATGCTCAGAATCGAATTCGAAAGTCCCTAGGTAAATTTAACTTGTTTATTCGAAAGTTGGCAATTTGAGGGTTAGAATATTTTCCAAGTTTGACCGTAGGTTGACTTTAGGCTATCGGGTTAGGAATTCGATTTTGGGACTTGGAATAGGTCCGATATGATATTTGAAACTTTTCTACAAAATTTGATGTCATTTAAAGTTGATTTGATAGGATTCAGACGCTTGGTTGCAATTCTAGAGGTTCTTAAACTTTTCTTTGAAATTCATGCATTTTGATATCTAATTTGTAGTTCTAGATGTTATTTTTGTATTTTCATCACGCGAGAGAGTTCATATGATATTTTAGACTTGTGTAGATATTTTGTTTGGAGCCCCGAAGGCTCGGGTGAGTTTCGGGCGTGTTTCAGAAAGGTTTGGATAGAAAACATATTAGTGGGTTACTGCTGTCTCTGATGTAGAAATTGCGAGCACCGACCTTTAAATTGCAAAGTGAGCAAGGAAGGGTTGGTTATCGAAATTGTGATGCCATACTCATGTCACAACGCAACATCCTTAAGGTCGTGATGGTGCTGGACACCACTATCAGGCAAGCCAAACCTTAGTTAATTTAAAATAAATTCCTGTCTCAGTATTTTTAAAATTGTTACCTTTCACTTTAATACATAATAACTAGATGAAATCCATTTAATAGAAACTCTGCCGGCTGTGGGTCGTCTCTAGGTGATGCAGCTCGTCTAAGTCTCCAAGTCAGTCACATTGCTATCACCACGAGAGGTCGACTTGATACTCACTAAGGTCCAACAATATAATTTAACAATATATGACAGCAGCAAAAGGCATACGAGCATAATAAAATCAGTAAACTTTAAAAGTAACTGCAAATTCAATAAATACTGGAAGTAAATAATTAATTCTACTTCATTTCCCCCCAAATATCTGTCAAGTCCTTATCCATGAAATCATTTAACAATTTACGTCCTTAAGACAATTTAACAATTCAAGTCACAAGTGGTATAT
>ML280959.1:59626-82484 GCA_005239495.1 Nicotiana undulata
CCGGTGGCCAGCACAAAAAGGACCGCGGACCGCGGTGGTGGGTTCAGAGATTTGACTTCTCTGACCTGCAACAGTTATATATTAAGCCTAAGGACATCCCGAGACCTACCCGGAACTCATCCGAGCCCTCGGAACTTCAAACCAAACATACCAACAAGTCCCAAATCATCCCACGGACTTGCTCGAGCCTTCGGAACACCCAAAACAACGCTAAAACTCATAATCACACCTCAAAATACCTATAATCAAACTTAAGAACTTTAAGTTCTTGAATTCGTTAACAATGCGCCGAACTGACCTATACTACTCGGAATGACACCAAATTTTGCGAGCAAGTCATATTCGACATTACGGACCTGCTCCTACTTCCGGAATTTTATTCTGACCCCGATATCAAAATTTCCTCTTCCGGTCGGATTCTTCAAAAACCTTCAAATTTCTATCTTTAGCCAAATGATTTCAAAATGACCTCCGGACATCCGAATTCACTACCGATCGTGTTCCCAAATCCAGAATCACTATACGGAGCTATTCCCAGACTTGGAATCCCAAACGGACATCTATAACACTGAAATGCCTTCCAACCCAAACTTATGAAATTTCTTCTAAAATGTTATCTTCCGCAATATACATCGAAACGCTCCCGGGTCATCCAAAACCCGATCCGGACATACGCCCAAGTCCGAAATCATCATACGAACATGATGGAACCTTCAAATCCTGATTCCGATGTCGTTTACTCCAAATTCCACTCTTAGCCGATTCTTCCAACTTAAGGTTTCTAAGATGAGAATTCTCTTACCAAATCCACCCGAACTTCCCAAATTACAATTGCGATCATGTGTACGAGTCATAATACCTAAAATGAAGTTGCTGATGACCTCAAACTGCTGAACAACGCGCTATAGCTCAAAACGACCGGTCGGGTCGTTACAACTCGTAATTGTAAACATATGCAGATTTCGGTATAATCGCAATTGCGACATAATTTGTCGCATTTGCAATGCGAACAGGGTTCGTAATTGCAAACCAAATGTCATATTTGTAGTGTTCCGCTACGGCTGTTAGTAGCCGCAATTGTGAGATGTTCTTCAGAATTACATGGGTTCCGAATTGCGAACCTAATGTCGCAATTGCGACATCTACAACTGAACAAAAGGCTAGGAGTCGGGATCTCATATCATTTTCTCTCATTTTAGAACCCTAGACTCGGTAGGAGGCGATTTAGAGAGGGAAATTTCATATACAAATATTGGGTAAGTTCTTCTAATTAATTTCTAACTATATTTCATGATTATTTCTTAGATCTAACATCAAATTTATAAGAATCAAAGAGGAAGTTTGGGGATTTTTGTCAAAGTTTTGAAAAATAAAATTTGAGTTTTGAGAGTTTATTTGGACTCGGATTTGAAAACAAAACACATATATAGACTTGTAGGGTTATGGTTAGTTGGAATCTAACCTTGGACCCGGGTTTTGATCGGGCGGGCCCGGGGTTGACTTTTGGGGAATTGAGTAAAAATAAAATCTTTATCTACAGTAATTGGTTTCTCTTGCATTGTTTGATGTTGTTAAGTTATTTTTTATTATATTTGCGCCGTGTAGAAGCGAATTTTAGGAGGAAAACTATTTTCAAGGGTTGATTTGGGCTAGTTGAGGTAAGTATCTTGTCTAACGTTGTGTGGGGGAAATACCCCTTAGGAATCGGGTTGATTTGTGCTATTTGAATTATATGAAAGACGTGTACACGAGATGACGAGTGTGTACACGAGCTTATGTGTGGTATTTTGACCGGATTAGACTCATAGGCTTTTTCATGCATTTAATTAAAAATTATAATATCATGTTATATCTTCCATTGTTAAATTGATCTTGCATGTTTTACTTGATGTTGTTATCACGTGCTCTATCTTTTACTGTCAAATATGCCTTTATATGCCTTAATTGATATTGTTATCTCTCTTATCGTCATGTGCCTTTTTAATCGTGAAGTTATTCTCATTTGAAGTTGTCACGACCCAAAATCCATAAGGTCGTGATGGCGTCGGACACCACTGTCAGGCAAACCAATCATTAATTAGTTTAAAATAAATTCCTATCTCAATATTTTCAAAATCGTTACCTTTCACTTTAATACATAATAACTAGATGAAATCACTTTAAGTAAAAACAACAGTCTATTTTCCACTTTAATAAAATACATCCCAGAACCCGGTGTCACAAGTACATGAGCAATTTCTAAGACTTTTTTTTTTTTTACAAAATACTACAAAGCTTGTCCCAAATACAAGTTGGACAAGGACTTTAGAATAAAATAATTACAGTACATAGAGGAAGACTCTGCCGGCTGTGGATCGCCTCCGGATGATGCAGCTCGCCTAAGTCTCCAAACCAGCCTCATCACTGTGAAAGTACCTGTGCAACAAAATACACAGCAAGTGTAGCATGAGTACGAAAACAACGTGTACTCAGTAAGTATCCCGCCTAACCTCAGAGAGGTAGTGACAAGAGGTCGAATTAGACACTTGCTAAAGTTGGTTAAATATAATCAAGTGAGGTGCTAAGCATGAGTATCATAGACAATTAAATAATAATCAGGGATAAGAAATATCAACTTATTTCACATTTTACACATCAATTCCTCTTCATTTTAATTGGAAATTCAAAACTCCTTAGGCCAATAAACATGTATAAATCACAGGAAATACACAGCATTTATCATGCGCAAACAAAATGCCGAGGGTCGAACGGCTCGAACCATAGATGCATCTATCTGCCCCGCTCGCGAATCGATCGATCATGCGACACGGTTATATATAAATATAGGGTTATCCTGCTCACGAATCATACATGCGACTCAGGTACCCACAGATACACATATTCACATAATAAGTCCACCTTTTTATCAAGGAAGCAGTTACCCGGGAAAGTGGAAAAATTCTCTTTAAAAGAACACGAAAATAGCATTTAGATCTTTGTTTGAAATTCATTTTCCAAGTTCAATAATATTCATTAATATAACCTTACCAGGAACACAATTATCCACGGAGGAATCAATTCTCTTTATAAATGATTAAGAAAGGTACACTCTAGCCTTCTTAGGGGATAAATTACCAATTAAATAGCATTATTAGTCTAATATTATTGGCAGGATCACATGTACAACACATAAGGCATGCTAGTGGGTCCTAGACTACCCGGACATAAGCATATTAGTAGCTACGCACGGACTCCCGTCACCTCGTGTGTACGTAGCCCCCGCAAACAATAGCATATATTCATTTAGTTCACCTATGGGGATAATTTCCCCCTCACAAAGTTAGAAAGGAGACTTACCTCGCTCCGAAATTCCATAACCGGCTTCCAAGCCCTTCCGACGACTCCAATGGATGCACAACGCCCCAAAACTACCAAATAACGGGCAAAGCAATGAAAATTCACTCCAATACTTGTAACAAATTCAAATTATATAATTTCCCAACTCCGCTCAATGAATTGACCAAAATGCCCTCGGGCCCGCGTGCCCGGATTTTGAAATTTCTCAAAGATAAACTCTACCCATTGCTTTACTAGTTCAAATATACAATTTACTCAAATATTCATGCTTAATTCGTGGCTAAAATCCAAATTACCAAATTTTCTAGGTTTTCTTCAAAAATCCTAATTTTATACAAATTCACATGTCTAATCCCATGTATAAACCTTGAATTAACTTGGAAATGAGAAGGAATCACTTACCTCTTGATGCTTGATGAAAATAACCCTTTGAAATCTTCCAAAATCGCCCCAACCATGAGAAATATATGAGAGAAATGGCAAAAATCCGTTTTAAATTGAACATTGCCCAGGAAAACCTTTTGTGCGATCGCACAGGCCAAGTATGCTGCCCAAATTTGCTTCTCCGCGATCGGACAAGCATGCCTGCGATCGCACAGGCCTTTTTCCAGCTCCTAAATCCTTCTCCCCGATCGCTGCTTCAACCATGCGTTCGCACAGGCCAAAACCTGCAGCGTCATTTTCTTCTGTGCGATTGCACTCCTCTTGTGCGATCGCACAAGCCAAAAGTTCCAGCCCTCAAATTCTTCTCCATGATCGCACTACTAAGTCCGCGATTGCACTGAACCTCCAAAACACCAGAAAAACAGCAACAACCAAACACTTGGAAATAACCCGGAACCACTCTGAAACACACCCGAGGCACTCGGAACCCCGTCCAATCACACGACTCAGTCCCATAACCTCACACGGACTTGCTTGAGGCTTCAAATCACATCAAACAATGCCGAAATCATGAATCGCACTAAAATTCAGCTTTATGAACTTTGAAATTTCAAACTTTCACATCTGATGCCGAAACCTATCAAATCACGTCCGATTGACCCCAAATTTTGCACGCAAGTCATATTCGACATTACGGACCTGCTCAAGCTTCCGGAATCGCATTCCGACCCCGATATCAAAATTTCCACTTCCGGTCGGATTTCTCAAAAAACCTTCAAATTTCTATCTTTAGCCAAACGACTTCAAAATAACCTACGGACATCCGAATTCACTTCCGATCGCACTCCCAACTCCAGAATCACCATACGAATCTATTCCCAGACTTGGAATCCCAAATGGACATCAATATCACTGAAATGTGCTTCAAGCCAAACATAGGAAATTCCTTCGAAAATGCTAACTTCCACAATATATGCTGAAACGCTCTCGGGTTATCCAAAACCCGATCCGGACATACGCCCAAGTCCGAAATCATCGTACAAATCTGCTGGAACCTTCAGATCCTGATTCCGAGGTCGTTTACTCCAAATCCCAGTCTTAGCCGATTCTTCCAACTTAAGGCTTCCGAAATGAGAATTTTCCTTTCAATATCACTCCGAACTTCCCGAATTTCAACTCCGACCATACGCACAAGTCATGATACCTGAAATGAAGTTGTTCATGACTTCCAACCGCTGAACGACGCGCTAGAGCTCAAAATGACTGGTCGGGTCGTTACAGAAGTTGTTATTCCATGACGTCTCTATGTGCTGAATTATTCTCATATATTTAGACTGTCACGACCCAAAATCCAACTAGTCATGATCGCACCTAACACAACCCGCTAGGTAAGCCAATTAACAACTATCCAATTCCAATTATATTTAATAAGAGAATTAAGTAAAGAAATTATCTGAATCTTATATATTTACCAAGTACTGGTAGTACAAATCATGAACTTCTAAGATTAAAATGTACTACGCTAGTGTGAATAAACATACATCACCTATCAGAATAATACATAAATAGATATTTCATAAGTTTAAAGCTACCATGAACAAGAGGCAGCTATAACCGGAACGCAAGTACATCTTCAAACCCAGCTCCCGTCGATCATAGCAACGTCAGCAGTAAACATCTGCCCGCAAGGTGCAAAAATATTGTATGAGTACAACCGACCCCATGTACTCAATAAGTAACAAACCTAATCTTAGGTTGAAAGTAGTGACCAGCTAGAACATAGGTCGAAGTACAACGCCAATAGCCAACAACAGTATATAACAATATAATGAAAGTAATAAAAGAAGTAACTTAGAGATAAAATGCTCAGCTCGTTTACAGTTCCATAAAGATAGGCATGCTTTCCAAGTATATCAGTGAAACCCAAATCCTTTATCAAAATCGCCAAAAATATGAGTAAGTTTGAAAACTGTAGTTTTCCCAAAAGGCCTTCAACAGGTAAATGTTTCATTTTCAAATGGCATGAGGAAAATGCATATTTATGCCTACGTGCCAATATGCAGGTGAAATTATGAATGTCATCAAAACTCGAGTAGCAAAAAGAAATGCATCTATGTGCATGTATCTCGAGTACGCATGTCAAATGCAATGTATCTTAGTAATGAACTCATGTACTCACACTCTCAGAGTACTCAATCCCACTGTCTCACACTTTTCACTTGTCATGCTCAATCAATCGACACACTCAGTCATTAGTACTCAACAGGGATAATCCAGTCCAAACACAACAACTACTAGCAACTGATAAGTAGGGATTTTGACCGCTAATTTGCTCTCTTTTACTTGTGTTTTAGGTCAAAAATGCTTAAAGGTATTCCCAAAAACTAATGATATGTGTTTGCTTCCATGAATGTTGCAATATGATCCAAATGAATCAAAATCAACTCATAAAAGAGTCAAAAGTGAACAAGATCCAAAACAGGGCAAAAAGGCCAATTGTGCGGACCGCATAATTCTAGTGTGATCGCAGAAGAAAGGTTCAGAGACTAAAATTTGAGCAAGTAAAGAGGTGAGGACCGCACAAATATTGTGCGGCCGCACTCACTATTATGCGGACCGCAATAGACGAGATTCAGAGAGTTGATATTAGGGCAAGCTGAAGGAGTGCGAAACACACCAAAATTGTGCGGTCGGAGGATGTCAAGTGCGGTCACACCAACTATTGTGTGGTCCGCAAGAGTGAAGAATCAGAGAGCTGAGTTCAAGTCCAAAGTCAAGGAGTGCGGACCGCATAGTTTTTATGCAGCCGCATAATCAAGAGCGCGCCCGCACTCAAAATTGTGCGGTCCGCAGAATTCCAGCAAAAGCCAGAGCTCAAATTCAAGGATTGCGGACCGCACCATAATTGTGCGGCCGCAGAAGCGATTGTGCAGCCTCACTTAGAATTATGCGGCCGCATAACCTCCGCGAGGGCATTTTTGTCAGATATTTTCAGCTTAGTATAAATAGAACTTTTTGTCATTTTTAGGTCAAGTTATGTTTTAGAGGAGCACCTGTTTCGTCTCTCTTTACTGCTTTTGGCAACTTTGTACTAGATTTGTCTCTAAACACATTTTCATGCCATAATCAAATATTATGGATTCTATCTTCAATTCTTCTTTAATTTCTGTTATTTTCATTAGTAGCTAAATCTTTATCTAGGGTTGTGACCCAACCCTAATGTGGGTATTTAATGGGTGTTTGATTTAGGGCTTGTTTGTGACTGGGTTAGTGATATTTAGTATAGTTCTTGCTAGAACTCAAGAATTAATGGTAGCAAACATTGATTCATGCCTAAATGACTTAGTCTCTACTTGAGAAAGAGGGACTACGTCTAGGAAAACTTGGCTAACAAGGAATTGGGGTGAACTCAAGAAATTGATAGCCCCAATTAAAGGGTTAAACCTAGAGATAGTAATACCCGACTTGAGCTAATATCACCTGTTTTGTACAATACCCATTTGGACTTGAGAAAGCCAAATTGGACAAAATCACTCAAACTACCGAGAGGTATAGAGTGAGTGCCCGGTTGTGATAACTATATTACAACCCCAACTAATCAAGCTTGCCCTGGAATTTACAATCTGTTAGATAACCACCTAGGTAGAAGTCACGGCCCTAGTCCCATTAATGATTTGAAAAACCCAAAATCAAAAATATTGTCCTTAGGTTTATTACTTGCAATCAATAGAGTAAAATAGAAGTAGAACACCAACCAAGTTTGTGGAAGTGTAATAGAGCAAAAAACTTGCAATTAACTTAGATATACACCTAATCCCATTTGCTAACTCCCTGTGGATTTGATCCCGACCTTTGTTGGGTTTATTATTGCATCGACCGCCTCGCTACTTTGTAGTGGTGTGGATTTGGCCGAGATAAATTTTTGGCGCCGTTGCCGGGGAGTTAAACGGATTTAGCTATATATCTAGGTATTTGTGTGTTTTGTCTTTCTTTCCTTCCGTGTCACTAATTTTGTTTGTGAATTTCTTTTTGGTACGAAATGGCTCTTAAAAATGATCCCCTTAGAAATATACCATTTGAGAAGGAGGTAGATGATGAGCAGGTGGATGAGGTTCATCTCGAGCCTCAAGTAAATAGGAGAGGCCAACCGCCTCATGATAATGTCCCAAACCCTGACCCACATCCACCAAGAGCAGCACACCGGGTGTTTCCCAACGAGGTCTATGAAAGTGCAATAGTCCCGTCATGGGTTAAGGCGGGCAACTTTCAAATAACCAATGTTATGTTTATACAGCTTGAGCTGCATGAGGCCACGAAAGCCTAGGGTCGTAGAAGCTGAGGTCCCTCTACATGCGCGAGTGCAAAAGTTTCTCCGCATAAGCAGACTTGCCTGACCTTAGTGGGAACTGCACCTGCGATGGATTTTCTGCAGGTGCGGTGCCGTAGGTGTGACCCTATGCCTGCAAAAGTGAGAATTTGGGCAGTGAGTGCATTTAATCTGGGACTTGGGCCATTTTCCACAGGCTTCCACTTGGTCTTAGGAGATTTTGAGAGCACTATTGAGGGGGATTCTCATCAACAACACATGGTAAGTAAACTCCACCCATGTTTAAGTTAAATACAAGGATTATAGGTAGATTAAACATGAAATCATTGTGAAACTTGTGGGATTTTGCGAGGAACCTAGGGTTTAGGTAAATTTGAGATTTGATCATAGATTTGGTGGTGGAAATTGGAATGAATTATATATTTGAACTCGGGAGGTCATGGGTAACATTTATATTTGAAAATTTCCAGAATCCGGACACGTGGGCCTGGGGGTGAATTTTAGGAATCTTCCATATAGGGTTGGGTAACTACTATAATAGCTAAATTATGAATTTTTTAGGGAGTGGAAGGCCCAGGATATAGATCAAGTGAGGTGCATGAGAGACGAGGATGGTAGAGTATTGATGGTAGATGCCTAGATTAAGCGGAGATGGCAGACATACTTTCATAAACTTCTAAATGAAGAAGGGGATCAGAATATTGTGTTAGGCGAGTTGGGGCATTCTAAGAGCCACCATGATTTTGGGTACAGTAGGCGCATCAAGGTTGGGAGGTCATGGGAGCTATGTGTAAGATGAGCAGGGACAAAGCTACCGGGCCCGACGAGATTCCAGTAGAATTTTGGAGGTATGTGGGTAAAGCAGGTTTGGAGTGGCTGACGGGGTTGTTTAATGTTATTTTCAGGACGAAGAGGATGCCAGACGAGTGGAGGTGGAGTACGGTGGTTCCGTTGTACAAGAACAAAGGTGTCATCCAGAGTTGCAACAACTATAGGGGTATCAAACTATTGAATCATACCATGAAGGTGTGGGAGAGGGTGGTAGAAGTGAGGGTGAGGAGGACGGTGTATGTATCAAACAACCAGCTCGGGTTCATGCCGGGTTGTTCTACTATGGAAGCTATCCGCCTTATTAGGAGGTTGATGGAACAGTACAGGGATAGGAACAAGGATCTGCACATGGTGTTTATTGATCTGGAGAAAGCGTATTACAAGGTTCCTAGAGAGGTTCTTTTGAGATGCCTAGAGGATAAAGGTGTGTCGGTTCCTTACATTAGAGTGATTAAGGACATGTATGATGGATCTAAGACTCGGGTTAGGACAGGGAGAGGTGACTTCGAGCATTTCTTGGTTGTTATGGGGTTACACCAAGGATCTGCGCTCAGTCCATTCTTGCTTGCTCTGGTGATGGATGCACTGACACACCATGTTTAAGGAGAGGTGCCATGGTGTATATTATTCGTTGATGACATTATTCTGATTGACGAGACGCGGAGTGACGTTAACTAGAAGCTGGAGGTTTGGAGATAGGCATTTGAGTCAAAGGGTTTCAAGTTGAGTAGGACAAAGACGAAATATCATGAGTGCAAGTTCAGTGCCGAGCCGAGGGAAGCGGGCATGGACGTGAGGCTTGGATCGCAGGTCATTTCCAAGAAAGGCAGTTTCAAGTACCTTGGGTTAGTTATCCATGGGGATGGGGAGATCGACGAGGATGTCACGTACCGTATAAGGTGGGGTGGATGAAATTGAGGTTAGCATCTGGAGTCCTGTGTAACAAGAAAGTGCCTCCACTACTCAAAGGTAAGTTTTATAGAGCAGTGGTTAGGCCGGCCATGTTGTATGGGGCTGAGTGTTGGCCAGTTAAGAATTCACATACCCAGAAGATAAAAGTAGCAGAAATGAGGATGTTAAGGTGGATGTGTGGGCACACTAGGATGGATAAGATTAGGAATGAAGATATTCGGGAAAAGGTGGGCGTGGCTCTTACTGATGACAAGATGCGGGAAGCGAGACTTAGATGGTTCGGGCACGTTCAGGGGAGGAGCTTGGATGTCCCGGTAAGGAGGTGCGAGTGGTTGGCGTTGGTGGGTACGATGAGAGGTAGAGGGCAACCTAAGAAATATTGGGGAGAGGTGATCAGGCGGGATAAGGCAAGACTTCAGATCTCCGAGGACATGGCACTCGATAGGAAGTTGTGGAGGTCGAGTATTAAGGTTGTGGGTTATGGGGTAGTTGAGCATATTTAGTCTACCAGTGTGAGGCTAGGCTGATAGGATTTAGTCTTAGACTGCTAGTGGTTAGTGCTGTGTTTACACTACTCTTCCATTTTCATAGTACCGGGCTTTATTTACTAGTCACTATTTCTGCCTTTCATCCACCGGTTCTTATGTTGTTGTTATTATTTACATGATGGTACATATATATTGTCTCTTTTTGTCTTTTCGTCTTCTTGAGCCGAGGGTCTATCGAAAACAGCCTCTGTACCCCTATTGGGGTAGAGGTAAGGTCTGCGTACACATTACCCTTCTATGACCCCACTTGTGGGACTATACTGGGTCATTGTTGTTGTATTTATTAGTTCATACAACATTTGGCTAGTTTCAGAGTCCTTAACATCGTTTGAGGAGTTTTAGTGAGGTTGAAGAGCCGGATTGAGGACTTGGAACCAAGGTAAGTCTCTTGCCTAACCTTGTAACAGGGAACGTATCCCCTTAGGTGTAATAATGGTTGTGTGCTACTTGTTGTGGGGGCTGCGTACGCACGAGGTGACGAGAGTCCGTACGTAGCTAGAGTTCATGATATGTCAGGGTAGACTTAGATTTATATCATTCCTTTAATTGTAATATTTATGCCTATCATGTGTAGAAATTGTCTTGATTATGACTGAGACTGAGGATTTTGATTGGAGATATCGACTTAGTTTCTTACTTTAGAAAAATTGGGAAAATACTTGATAAACTATAAATCTTTGTCTTCTCATCAAGTGTTTTCGCGAGCGAGGTAAATTTCTCTACTCTTATGGGATCGGACCTTTATTCTCGGCAGTGACATAAATTACTCTTATGGGATCGGGCTGTTTGCCTTAGCATGATGGTAATACTACTCTTATGGAACCGGGCCGTTCGCCTCGGCAGGTTGGTACTATTCTTATGGGATTGGATCGTTCACCTCAGCAGTACTGAGTACCACTATTCCTATGGGATCGGGCCATTCGCCTTGACAGCTTCTTGCTTAATAATCCGAACTGGATTTGGTTTGGTAATAATTGAGTTAGTTCCTTCACAGACGGTTATGATATGTTTGGTGATTTGATATAAACTCATCAGTGGATTTATTGTAGTTACTTTCATTTGCTTCGTTTCCACTTGTTCCACACTCACCATGTCTACTTTATGTATTTATATTGTTATTTGACCTCTAATAAATGTCAAGTCAACCCCCTCGTCACTAATTCTTCGAGGTCAGGCTAGATACTTACTAGGTACGCGTATTTTTCGTAGTCACGGGACACTTCTGCACTGAATGTGCATATATTGCTAATAGGTACTACTAGTGGACACGCGAGAGTGTAGCCGATCATCTACGGAGACTTAGTGGTGAGATGCTTTCCTTGCTATGATCTGCAACACCAGAATCTCCCTCTACCATGTTTATTATTTTTGTCTATCACGCGCAGAAAGTAGTTGTAATAGTTTTGTATGTTCTCTAGATTGCTCATGTAATTGTGGCCCCGAGTTTTGGAGACTTTTAACATTTATGTACTGATGTACTTATCATTTCTATCACTACAGTGGATGTACTTATTATGGTGGTATTTTGTTACGGGGAGAGTACGTACGGTTGCATGAAATCTTACTTATTTTGTTCGTTTAAAGGAAAACTCTTGTTTTAAATGTTAAAAGGGGGTAAATAAATAGTAGTTTCACTTGTGGGATTTCCTAACTTCGGCATTAGGTGCCATTGCGACCTATTATGGGTGTTGGGTCGTGACATATGGTTTGCGTCCGAGAGGTTCCGGATGAGTTTCGGGGTGGTTTCAGATCATTTCGGTGAAGTTTGGGATTGCTGATGCAAGTATTTCACAATTGCGAGCTTTTTATTGCAATTGTGAACTACTCCAATTGTGAACTTTTGGTCGCAATTGCGAATGTTTGGTCGCAAATGTGAATATCCGCAATTGTGAAATTTTGGTTGCAAATGCGACATCTGCAATTGGGTTAAGAGTTGGAATTTCGGGATTTTAGCTCATTCTTTCATATTTTGAACCCTAGACTCGGTAGGAGGCGATTGGAGATGGGATTTCCATCTACAGTCATTGGGTAAGTGATTTTTATCAATTTCCAACTATTTTACATGATTATATTTGAGATTTAACATCAAATTTATGAGAACCAAAAACTTTGTCTATGTTTTGAAAGATGAAAATTTTGGATTGAGAGTCGAATTGGACTCAAATTTTGAAACAAAACAGATATACAGAAGCGTGGTGTTATGGGTAGTTGGAATCTACCATTGGACCCGGGTTCTGACCGGGCGGGCCCGGTGTTGGCTTTTGTGGACTTTTGAGAAATTGGTTAAAGATCATAGTTTTATTTATTGGAATTGATTTCTCTTGCATTATGTGATGTTATTAAGTCTATTTTGGTTAGATTTGAGCCGAGCGGAGGTGAATTGTAAAGGAAAAGCTATTTTAGAGTATTGATTGAGGGATTTTGACATAAGTATCTTGCTTAACGTTGTGTGGGGGAACTACCCCCTAGGAATTGGGTAGTTTGAACTATTTGAACTACGTGAAAGACGTGTACATGACTTATATGTGAAAATTTGACCGTTTTAGACTCTTAGGTTTCTCGTGCACATTAAAATTAAGTTGCCTTATCATGTTATATCCTTCCTTGCTAAATTTACTATTACATGCCTTATTTGAAGTTGATTGGTTCATGTTCTACCCTTTGTTGCCAAATATACTCTTATATGCTTAAATTGGAGTTGCTGCCTCTTTTATTACATGTTATCTCTTCCATTGTGATTTATCCTTACTTGAAATCGTTGTTACATGTCGTCTCTCTTATTGTTGAGTTATTCTTACTTGAAATCATTGTAACATGTTATCTATCCTATAGTTGAGTTATTCTTATTTGATATTGTGGTTACACATTATCTCTCTTATTGTCGAGTTATTCTTATTTGAATTCATTGTTACATGTTATATATCATATTGTCGAGTTATTCATATATGATACCGTTGTTACATATTATCTCTCTTATTGTTGAGTTATTCTTATTTGAAATCATTGTTACATGTCATCTCTTTTATTGTTGAGTTATTCTTATTTGATATCATTGATACATATTATCTCTATTGTTGAGTTATTCCTATTTGAAGCCATTATTTCTTTCATTTGAGCTCGTTCTTCCGTTTCATTGTTCTTTGTAATTCTTTTGTTGATTTACTTATCGTACTCCCTAGTTATTGTTGTTGTTCTTATTGTACTCAGTCTTGTTGAATCGAGGTCTATGTGTTGTTGTGGTATTGAAATTATTTTTAAGGAAATGTGATGGCATATGGGCACATGTGGTGCAAGTTGTTATGTTGTTTTATATTTTTGGCACACGTGGTATTGCCGAGAGGATTGTCGGGGTGTTGTCCGTGTGGATATGAGATACAATCACTCTCTTAGCACATGAGTTGTCCGTGCATATATGAGGTATTAGTGGTATTGGCACGTGAGTTTTCCGTGTGGATATGATTTGTAATGTGGGCACAAGATGCCAAATGATTAGGGTTCGTGGTTTGGGACCCGTGATTGTGCTTATGTGGTGTGGTACCTCAGGGAAATTCTTGTACAAACCTTGTGTGAGAGTGGTTTTTCTATTGGGTTGTTACATGTTTTCCCTTACTTGGTTTCACCGGACTTTAACTGTATAGCGTTATTACCCGTTGTTCTTGGTTGCTAATTGTTGCTTCCAGTTTTCTATTGCAAGTATTGTTTTGTTATTTTACCATGCTTAGGTTTATACTGATATTGTTCCTTGTTAATTTCATATTCGTACTTGTACAAGTTATTATGTCTAGTAGGTGTCTTGACTATTTCTCGTCACTACTCCACCAAGATTAGTCTTGATACTTACTGGGTAACGTTGTGGTGGTACTCATGCTACGCTTTCTGCTCATTTTTGTGCAGATCCAAGTACTTCGGAGCGCGCTGGTAATTAGTTAGCTGATTGTGAGTTACGGCAGAGACTTCAAGGTATATCTACCGTCGCGTTCGTAGGCCTCGAAGTCACCTTCTAAAATATTACTTTGTACTGTTTTGTTTATATTCCGTAACAGTTGTACCTAGAGATTTTCTAGTGAACTCAGTAGAGCTTATGACTTGTACTACCAGTTTTGGGACATTGTACATCTATTGATGGTTGTTGGCTTTGTATAGAAACTTTTGGTTCATAATAAATGGTTGATTTGTATAAATCGGTTAAATAACTCTCTATGTGTTAAGATTACCTAATCCTCGGGACTAGGTTCCATCACGACTCTGGAGGAGGGATTTTGGGTCGTGATAGCATTTAGAAATTTGTTTTTCATAAAAAGAAAAAAATGATAGTGTTCTAGATTAAATTCAAGTAACTTACGTTGTTATTCATATTTTTTATGACCTTTGTTGCAGTGTTATCTAAGGATCCCTGTGATAAAAGGCTCAAGGGTGATGCACTATGGCCTATTATGCCAAAGGTTGAGGATAAGACTGTGGGATTTAAAGTCCAACGCACCATGAGAGTATGACATCAGGTTTTGAGTCCTGATGCTCCATGATTGTAAGAGTTGGGTTCGAGTCCCAACTCATTATGGCCTAACAATCCTTTATATGGGTAAGGCATTAGGTTTAAGTATCAATGCAACATATTGATGATATAATGATGACTAAAGAAAAATGATCCTTCAAAGGTGAAGAAATATGTATCAATGTGGTATGTAAATACAAGGCACGTTCCGATGATTATGGGTCATTCCTTGAAAATGTGACTTGTGGTAAGCATTGCAAATGCAAACTCATTCTTGAAAGTGAATATGGAAATATATATGTGATACAAATTATACAAAAGAATGTGCTTATGCATGGTTGAATAAATACTACAACTCACCTCTAAGGGAGGTTTGAGAGAAAGAATGATAATGAATATAACTGTATAGTTACATGGATATGTCATTGGTCGCGTACATGTGGTATGCCAAAAATATTTTGTCATGCCATATAAAAAGTTATTAAAGGCAAAATTAAAGCAAAAAATGATTTTGCTTATGATGATTTTGACCATGACAATAATAATATAATTTTTCCTGTGTGGAGATATTCAGCATTTAGATGGTGTGATAAATGATCTTGTAGTACAAAATTAATTGATAGCTCTGGAAGAGCGAATCTTTTACTACCCTAATAAATAAAAGTATTCATGGCATTGGTGGTAGTAACTCTCAAAAGGAATTTTTTGAGTTTCAAAGATATTAACCAAAGTGGTTGGCATACTGAGACTATAAATAAAAGGAAGATTGAATATCTTCATATTACTATAATCATATCGGGTAAATATGAAAGTTTACCTGACTTTCCTTCTATTAGTGCTACACAAGTATAAGCATGATGATGGAATCACATCCCACAAGTAAATTAGAGGTTTACTGAAACTAATATTAGTTGGCATGATCGGTTGGCCATCCCAATTCAATTATGATACGAAAAACTTGATTGAGCATTCACATTTGGCATATACTGAAGAAATAGAAGATTCTTCAAGAATTTTCATGCGCTACTTATTCTCATGATATACCAGTTAAGATTGGGATTCAATCCCTTTATTTGTGGAAATATATGGGCCCAGTCACCTGTTGTAATGACCCGACCTATCATTTTGAGAATTTGCATATAATTCTATGGTTCGAGGGCATGAGTAGCTCCGTATGATGTATTATAACTCTGTGTATCGTTGGTTTTGTTTTGGGGTGATTCGGGATTGTTTTGGAAGAATGATTCTCATCTAAGAGCTTTAAGTTAGAAGAGTTGACCAAGTTTGACTATTACGTATTTGACTCTGGATCGGAGTTTTAATGGTTCCCTTAGGTCCGGATGTTGATTTTGGAATTGTGTGTATGCCCGTATTTGCATTTGAATATTTCTAGAAGGTTTCGGCACTAATTGGCCAATGTTGGGAATTTAAAGGTTTGGAATGTTCATAAGTTTGACCGAGAGTTGACTTTGATGTTATCGGGTTTGGATTGTTGTTTCTGGAGTTGGAATAAGCTCGTTATGTCATTTGGAACTTGCATGCAAAATTTGAGGTCATTCGGAGTTGATTTGATATGGTTCGGCATGAGTTTGGAAGCTGGAAGTTCATAAGTTCATTAGGCTTGAATTGATGTGCAATTAGTGGTTTTGGTGTTGTTTGATGTGATTTGAGGCTTCGAGTAATTTTATATTTTGTTTTAGGACTTGTTGGTATGTTTGGATGGGGTCCCGGGGACCTCGGGTGAGTTTTGAACAAGTTTGGGCATTTCGGCACTTTGATGATGTTCTGGAGCGGTTGAAGTGCGGAGGGCACATTTTTGAGTGCTGAAGCAAAGCCTCATGTGCGGCCGCAAACCAAATTGTGTGGAGGCACGGTCCAAAATGTGGACCGCACTGAGGGCCGCAACAAGAAATCTACAGGTTTGTTGGTCTGATTACGGGAGCTTATATATTGTAATCTATAAGAAATTTGGAGATGATCCAAAACTGAAAGTTGTAGTCTGTTGAGTCACTTTCATAAAATCAAACTGTTAATCATTTGTGCATTTGCACATAAAGTTATGGTCAATTTACTGAAGACTAGTAGTGTAGTTGATGCCAAAGTGTGGCCGCACAATATGGATTGCCGAACTTGGAAGTGCGAACCACACGAAAAAAAGTGTGGTCAGCATTGTGGGTGATCAGATCTTATACCATATAAATGGGATTTTTGGACTTTTATTTCATTCTTCACCACTTGGGAGACTTGGGAGCTCAGGTTTGACGGGTTTCAACCTAGACCTTCATGTACAAGCTTGGGGTAAGTGATTATAACATATATCTATGAGATTTACATGAATCCATCACTAGATTTAACATCAAAAAATGGGATTTAACAAGAGAAATTTGGGTTTAGTGAAAACTTTTCTAAAGTAAATTTTTGAGTTTGAACTTCGATTCTGAGTCAAATTTGAGTGAAACTAGTATGGTTGGACTTGTAATTGAATGAGTTGTCATATTTTGTGAGTTTTGTCGGGTTTCGAGGTGCGGGTCCTGGTTTGTCTTTTGGTTTACTTTGAGTAATTGATTAAAGATGTGACCTTTATCGTTTGGATTTGTTTCCTATGGCATTACGTGATGTATTTAAGTTGCATTTGGCTAGTTTCGAGTCGTTCAGAGGTTATTACGTGCGGGATGGCACTTTTTAGAGTATTGTTTGGCATGCTCGGTATTGGATTTGGCTTGTTCAAGGTAAGTAACTTTCTAAACTTGGATTTTAGGGTATTTAACCTTGGGATCTGTGTTATAAGAGATGTATTGAGGTGACGCACATGCTAGGTGATGAGCGTGTGGGCGTAGACCGAGGAAATCATGATTTAAGTGGACTATTAGACTATGACCAGACTTGTTTTTGTTGTTATATCTTGTTACATCCATGTTCTCCCTACTTGTTTGATCGTATGAGTCATGAATCATGTTAGAAATCATGTTTAGGCTATATGCTTATTTTGTTGGGACCCACTGAGGTCGTTATTATTTGCTTAAATTGCAATTATATACTCATTCATTTGCATATCATATCTCAGTCTCTATTTTCATTTGTTGTCACATCATATTATCATTGTTTGGGCTGATTAGCATGAGATTTGTGAGCTCGAGAGATTGGAGAGATTGATTACTGGGTTGGGGCCTAGGGGCCGATTGTGAATGAGATTCATGATGGGATTGGGTTGCACGTCCCAACAAGTTTTATTGATTTATGATGGGATTGGGTTGCACGTCACAACAGTTTTTATTAACTCGTCATGGGATCGGGCTGCACACCGCAACAGGTTTTATTAATTCGTGATGGGATCGCATTGCACGTCGTAGCAGGTTTTATTGATTCATGATGGGATCGGGCTGCATGCCCCATCAGAATTTATTGAATGGGATCGGGATACATGTCGCAACAGGCCATGTTGGCTTATATTAGTGCTTGGGTAGGATCCGCCCCTTTGGAGTTTAACATGCCAGCGGTGAGTGCAGGTACCGTACAGTGCTGAGTGACTGAGTGTGCTGAGTGATTGAGCGTGATGAGTGGAAGTGCGAGACAGTGAATTGAGTACTCCGAGAGTGTGAGTACATGAGTTCATCATTGTGATGCATTGCATTTGACATGCATACTTGACATACAGGCATAAAGATGCATATCCTCATGCTATACGGTTTACGACACTCATGACTTCATACACACATTGTCATATAGGCATAGAGATGTACTTTCCTCATGCTATCTAAGAATAAAATATCTTATCTGTCGTTGAACGTTTTTGGGAAAATCACAGTTTTTCTTATATACTAATATTTTGGTGATTTCAGTGAAAGATTTGGGTTTTACTGTTATACTAAAAGCATGCCTATTTTTTTCGTAACTATGAACGAGCTGAGCATCATATCTTGAGTTATTACTTGTACTGCTTTTGTCACGACCCAAAACCTATGGGTTGTGATGGCACCGGACACCACTGTCAGGCAAGCCGACCCCTTAATCAGTTGGAACACTTTCCTGTTTAACATTTTAGAATCGAAGCCTCTTCTTGCATTTTCACTATTAAATAAATAAATTTTGTAATTTATATACGGCAAGAAACCAACTTAATACAAAAATGAAATACCAAGACATCCCCAGAACCCGGTGACACAAGTCCATGAGCAATTGCTAAGAATTTATACAATTATACAACGTTTGTCCGAAAAACAAATTGGACAAAGGCAATAAATATAAAATGTAAGTACACAGAAGGGAGACTCCGGCAGCTGTGGAACGCCTCTGGATAAATGCAGCCCGTATAAGTCTCCAAATCGATCACTGTACTATAAAGGTACCTGTGCAACAAAATGCACAGAAAGTGTAGTATGAGTACATATACATATATGTACCCAGTGAGTATCCCCTCTAAACTCGAAGGAGTAGTGACGAGAGGTCGACTAGATACTCACCAAGGTCTAGCAATATAATATATGACGAGATATGACTAAAGCAATAGGCATGTGAGACAGTAAACAACAAGTACATAGCAAATAACGTAATCCAATTAATAACTGAAAAATGAACAGCAAAAACCCAAAATCTCCTCTTAACCAATACCTGACAATCCAGTTATAAGTGACTCAGAACTCAAGTGATCATACACATACCAGGACAAGACAACCGTCCGGAGTCATAAGGGTGGTCATAAGGACTGAGGTCATAAGCTAACCCATGATCGCGAGTCATACCTGCGACTCACATGCTGACTCAATAGTAATAAGCTGACCCACGATCGCGCATCATACCTGCGACTCGTTTGCTGACTCGATAATGATAAGTTGACCCACGATCGCGCATCCAGTCTGCGACTCGTGTGCTGACTCGAAAATGATAAGTTGATCCACGATCGCGCATCCAGTCTGCGACTCGTGTGCTGACTCGATAATAATAATATATAAGCTGACCCACGATCGCACCACCAGTCTGCGACTCGTGTGCTGACTCGAAAATGATAAGTTGATCCACGATCGCGCATCCAGTCTGCGACTCGTGTGCTGACTCGATAATAATAATATATAAGCTGACCCACGATCGCACCACCAGTCTGCGACTCGTGTGCTGACTCGAAAATGATAAGTTGACCCACGATCGTGCATCATGCCTGCGACTCGTGTGTTTACTCGATAATAATAATATATAAGCCGACCCACAATCGCTCATCCAGTCAGCGACTCGTGTGCTGACTCGATAACAAGGGCATATACATATATAGGTACATTTGTGTACCGACTCAACAATGAACTCAACAGGACTGTGCCAATACCACTGTAGCCAACTGGGATTGAAATCATAATATTTCACATTTTCATGTCATCTCAACAACAATCACAACTTACAATACATACAAGGTACAAATAAGGCACATAGAGGCATGCTCGTGAGTCCTAAAGCTACCCGACGTAGCAATATAGTCGCCACGTACGGACTCTCGTCACTTGGTACGTACGCGGCCCCCACAACATGTATACATAAAAAATAAGGAACCTATGGGGACATTTCCCCCTTACAAGGTTGGAAAGGAGACTCACCTCACTCTGAAGTTCCATAACCGGCTTCTAAGCCCTTCCGACGACTCCAATGGATACACAATGCCCCCAAACTAACCAAACAACGACAAAACAATGAAAATATACTCTAATATTTGCTAAAAGTTCAGATTATATAATTTCCCAACTCCGCTCAGTGAATTAACCAAAATGCCCTCAGGCCCACGTGCCTGGATTCCGAAATTTCTCGAAGATAAATTCTACCCATAACTTTACTAACTCAAATATACAATTTGTTACAATTTTCATGCTCAAATTCATGGCTAAAATCAAATTTTATCAATTCTAGGTTTCCTTGCAATTTCCCCACATTTTTCCCAATTTCTCATATCCAATCTATGTAATAAATCTTGTATTTAACTTGGAAATAAGTAGAAACAACTTACCTTTGATGCTTGATGAAATCCCCCTTGAAATGCTCTCCAAAATCATCCAAGCCAAATGAAAGAAATGGCCAAAATTCGTTTTTAAAGAATCTGCCCATGCTTCATCGAGTTGTACCTTGCACTTGTGCTGCACAGGTTGTACATCCTATTAAAATTCCCTTGTTGAACGCCTTCTGTTAAAACACCCATAACGTCTTGTAGAAATATCCAAATAACAAACGGTTTAAAGATTTAGAAACTAGACTCGAATATATTTAATTTGGTAGGTTGTACACCATATAACTCTTTATATATCCCGAGGTATGAGCTCTAAAGTCGGCTCCATGCATCAGAAAATTCTGGCAAAACTGCTCCACCAGCCATATTCAATCGGTCATAACATTTTGCACAAAACTCCAAATGACAAATGGTTTATTATTCTGAAAACGAGACTTCAGGATCTACAACTTTCATATTTTGCAAATTTTCATATTCCTTATAGATGCTTATATATACGCTTCCAAAAGTAGCTCTTCGACGCATAATTTGTTGTCCAAAAAAAATGCAACAGAAATTTTCTGCAATGTTTTTCCTTCTTTTTTGTCCGAAATTCATTCTGTTAACCTCTCGAAATCCACCCAAGGCCCTCGGGACCTTAACCAGTTATACCAACTTGTCCCAAAACATGATACGAACTTGCTCGAGGCCTCAAATCACATCAAACAACGCCGAAATCTCGAATCGCACTAAAATTCAAACTTTATGAACTTTGAAATTTCAAACTTCTACATCCGATGCCGAAACCTATCAAATCACGTCCGATTGACCCCAAATTTTGCACACAAGTCATATTCGACATTACGGATCTGCTTCAACTTTTGGAATTGGAATCCGACCCTGATATCAAAAAGTCAAACTCTCGGTCAAACTTCTCAAAAACCTTCAAATTTCTATCTTTAGCCAAATGACTTCAAAATGACCTCCGGACATCCGAATTCACTTCCGATCGCGCTCCCAACTCCAGAATCACTATACGAATCTATTCCCAGACTCGAATCCCAAACGGACATCAATATCATTGAAATGCGCTTCAAGCCAAACTTAGGAAATTTCTTCAAAAATACTGACTTCCACAATATACACCGAAACGCTCTCGGGTTATCCAAATCCCGATCCGGACATATGCCCAAGTCCGAAATCATCATACGAACCTGCTGGAACCTTCGGATCCTGATTCCGAGGTCGTTTACTCAAAATTCCAGTCTTACTCAATTTCTTCAACTTAAGGCTTCTGAAATGAGAATTTTCCTTTCAATTTAACTCTGAACCTCCTGAATTTCAACTCTGACCATACACACAAGTCACAATACCCGAAATGAAGTTTTTCATGACCCCCAATTGCTGAACGACGCGCTGGATCTCAAAATGACCGGTCAGGTCGTTACATTCTCCCCCACTTTAACAGACGTTCGTCCTCGAACGTGCCAAGTTCGTCCTCGAACGTACCAAGAAGTGCCTTAGAATTATCTGAAATCACTGTTTAACACCTCGTGCACCTGCCCGTGCTACCACAACCCAGTTGAGCACATTAGCTTGATAAAATCTGAAGGTATTCCCTTTTACATATAATAAATTAAAACCCAGTTCCAACACTTGAAATTCTCTGCCATGCTTGTTTCTAATATGTGAACACCGCATCAACTACCACACGAAGCACCAGAACACAACTGTGTATCCTTGTTGAATCAGCACCATACCATGCATAATCCATCATCTGACTACAATGACGCTCCCTGAACCTTAATAGCCAGAATTCTACGAATTTGATGCTCTCAAAGCACCTTATAAGATACACACATACATCCTGCTATAATGTTGACGATACCACCACAACGAAGGAAATGTGTAGAAATTCCTAACCAACTACAGAGTTAACTAAACATTGAAATCCTTCCTCCTGACTAAGATCATCATCTCAATAAAACCAATTATGGTGATTGTCATGTAATATACTTGCATAGTCTTATCACACCGATCCCAGATTTATAATTTTCGTCTCACCCGGT
>MDKH01153571.1:0-23552 GCA_005239495.1 Nicotiana undulata
AAGGAGGGATATGGGAAACAAATAGAGGGAAAGATATTAAAGAGCAGCAACAATATCGGAACTTAAACGGTAAAATAAGATATGGGGTGTACATGCTGGGGATACAGGATAACAACATTTAATTCTTAACGGTACAGTGAGAGTACGACTGGAAAGGTAAAAACGGAAACCGGAGAACAGCTATCAGTATGAGGGAATCAATCAAATAACAGAGCACGGCATGTCCCCTCGTGCGTAATCTCAACTATCAATCGGAACGGCATGTCCCCTCGTGCATATATCACAAAATATCAAATCGGCACGGCATGTCCCCTCGTGCATATATCACAATATTTCAACACGAAATGTCCCCTCGTGTGTATATAATAAATATCAATCAGCACGGCATGTCCCCTCGTGCATATATAACAATATCAACACTCGGCACGGCATGTCCCCTCGTGCATAACAATAACATCACCCCTCTTCCTTACCAGAACAGTATAAATATCAATGGCAAGGAAATTTCAATATAATAGAAATGCAAGACAATAATGCTCAACGAGGGGGTACATATCAATATTAAACACACACTTGCTCGGCAAGGGTCTCAGCTATACCAATCTCAACAGAGTACAATTGACAACAAATATTCATCCTCAACAACACCTTACGTCTCATTCTTTCACCATAAACAACAACATCCTCTTACAAGTAATAGCAATGTCATAATATAAAAGGCATGGAAGAAAAGCTACGATTTCTATCATATTAGACTCACGGTCATGCTAGACTCTCATCACATAGGTACTCGTCACTCTACCTATGCAACGAACATGATTAACAGGTAAACACGTAGCAAACAATACCTATTCCCTCACCGAAGTTAGGCAAGTCACTTACCTCGGGTCCAAAATAGAGCGATCAACCCTCTAACACCGCCTTTCCTTTATAATCCGGCTCCGAAACGATATTATCTAGACATATTCAACTCAAGTATATCAATAATGACTCAATAACTCAAACCCATAGCCTAATTACCCATTTCTAATCATTCTTCCTAAAATTCCAAAATTTGACCCCGGGCCCACGTGGTCGAAACTCGAGGTTCGGACCAAAAGCCGATCACCCCTAACCCCACGAGTAAGAATATACAATTTGTTTTAAGATTCGACCCCAAATTGGGGTTGAATCACCCAAAAATCCCAAAAACCTAACACTACCCAATTCCCCCAATTTCTACCTTAAATTGCATGTTTTAGGCTTAGGAATTCAATAAAGATTAATGGAAAATGAAGAAAACAAGTTAAGATTCACTAACCCACGAAGTATTGGTGAAAGAAAACTTCAATGGATGCCTAAGGGGCTTGGAGAAAGAGGAGTTCGTGTATTTTGAAAGAATCCCGTCTAAACACTGTTCTGGAAATTAATATATTAACTGGGCAATTTTCACACATGCAGAAGGGGACTCGCACCTGCAGTATCGCAGGTGCGGAAAAAGGACCGCACCGGCGGACTTGGGCCAGCCAGAAGGGGCCACACCTACGGAGCCGCCCTTGCAGCGCCTGGGTCGCACCTGCGAGGAGAGTCGCACCTGCGAGGCTGGGACCGCAGTGGCGTTCCCGCACCTGCGGTCACACCAGCTGCTGTGCACCAGCAGTGGTTTCTGCTGGTTTTTGGCCTCGCACGGGGTCTGGGAGGCACCTGGGCCCACCCGAGCCCCCGTCCAAATATACCAACAAGTCCTAAATCACTAAGCGGACTCGCTCGAACTTTCGGAACACGAAAAACAACAGCGGAACTCGAAATCAAACCCCAAAACTTATTTAATCAAATCTTAAGAACTTTAAAATTCTAGAATTCACTTCAATACGTCGAACCGGCCTAAACTGCTCGGAATGACTTCAAACTTTGCAGATAAGTTATAAATGACACAACGGAACTATTCCCGGTCTCAGAATCTCATTCGGACCTCGGGAACATAACATCACATTCCAAGTCACATTTAAAATTCTTTAAAACCTCAAAACTTCATTTTTGATCCGAAACCACTCAATTCACGCCCGTTTTACCCCAAATTCCACAGATAAGACAAATAGTATATAATAAACCTGTTTCGGGCTCCGAAACTTCAATACAGACCCGGTAACGAGGTTTCCACATAATTATTCACTTTCATATTCCTTTATTATTTTTAGAAAATAATTTCTTTTAAAAATTCATTTCTCGGGCTTGGGACCTCGGAATTCGATTCCGGGCATATGCTCAAGTCCCATATTTTCCTACGAACCCTCCGGGACCGTCGACTCACGGGTCTGGGTTCGTTTACCAGAAATATTGACCAAAGTCAACTATATTCATTTATTAATTATCAAAACTCATTCTTTTGTCAGTTTTTCACATATAAGCTTCCCGGCTACACGCCCGGGCTGCACACGCATATCGAGGTGAGGCTAACGGAGGATCTCGGAGCCTCGGAACACAAATTACGTAAGATGACCTTTTGAGTCATCACAATTAGTAAACTCCTTGTTTACTTATGGCATGTGATTCAACTACACTAATATTAGTGTAGTATAATCCGTAGGAAAATGCGGGAAGCTTTTCAAGTAAATACTTCTTTTCCGCTTTTATTGTAGTAATATACAGGTATTCAACCTTTCCTTCATTGGTGGTCTCAATATGATAGCTATTTTGGTGAATTTCTTTGAAACTCAACAAGTTTCTTTGAGACCTACTACAATATAATGCATCATTAACAACCAATATAGTTCCTCCTGGTAGTAGTACAGTCGCTCTTCCCGAGCCCTCAATTAATTTTGTACTACCAGATATTGTTATGATATTGGCTTCTTTCATAATTAAATAAGAGAAGTATCTCTTATCGTTTCATATGGTGTGCGTCGTCGCACTATCCATAAGACATATTTCTTCATTATTATTCATACAGCCAACTGAAGACTGCGAAGTTTTTATATTCTTCAAGAAGAAAAAAAATACATCATAAGTAATGTTGAAAAATACGGTTAACTGATACTGGCTAATGTTATTGCATGCCATTTATCTTATGGTTTTTATGCTTATGCTACTATTTTCACGATTTCTGCTGGAGTTATTAATGAATTGTCTTTTGTTGTTTATTTTCGTCCTCCTGAGCCGAGGGTCTATTGGAAAAAGCTTCTCTGCCCTATCGGGGTAGGGGTAAGGTCTGCGTACGCATTACCCTCTCCAGACCCCACTTTGTGGGACTTTATTGGGTAGTTGTTGTTGTTGTAATGTTAAAAAATTTAAGAACAAAAGAAACAATATTTAGGAAATTAAATACTGACAACATAAAACGTTTTATTCAAAATATGAACTTCATAAAAAGAAATACATTTATTCTTATAATTTCTTTTTTCTCAATAATAAGTCTTCAGTTATGATTCCCAATGAAGTCTCCAGCTTCTAAATGAGTAATATCTGCAAGGCCTTCAAAAATATAATCTTTATAGGCAAGGTTTTCTTCAACTTTATCAGATTATTCATAGGGACCGCTTCAACATCATTTTAAAAAACCAAGTGAGTCTCAACTTTATTTTGTTTCCCTATTATAGATGCTTGATAAAGTTTGACAAAATGTTCAGGTGTACGACAAATTCGTGCCCAATGATTTTTCATACCACATCGGTGGCAAACATTACCTTTGCCTTTTGAAGGATTATTCTGAGAACCCTTATTGTTCTCTTGTTTATAACGACTACCACCATGGAGATTATTATTTCGCCCCTTGACACGCCCACATATATTTATACGGCCACAATAATTATTTTGTCTTCTTTCAGACTTTGGATCTATCGTTTCCAGACTCGCTTCTGGAAATGTAGCTGATCCAGTGAGGCAGGCTTCCTAATTTTTCATTAAAATGGCATTATGTTGTTCAGCCACCAAAAGACATGAAATTAACTCAGAATATTTCTTAAAGCCCTTTTCACGTTATTGATGTTGTAACACCATATTTGAGGCATGAAAAGTGGTTCCAACATGTCCTCATCATTCATAGGTTCCCTACATAATTTTAGTTGAGAAATTATTCTATATACAGCAGAATTATATTCACTTATGGTCTTATAATCTTGTAGGCGTAAGTGCATCCACTCACGATGAGCTCTTGGCAATACCGTGGCCTTTAGGTGGTCATATCGTTCCTTCAAACTAGTCCACAATTGAAATGGATCTTTCAAGGTTAAATATCCACTTTATAACCCTTCGTCGAGATGATGTCGAAGAAAAATCATGGCTTTCGCCTTATCCTGACTTGATGCTTCATTTTCTTCTTTAATAGTGTTAATAAGATCTTTAGCGTCAAGGTGAATTTCAGCATTAAGTACCCATGGCAAATATTTATTCCCAGAGATGTCAAGTGCCACAAATTCAAGCTTTGACAAATTCGACATAATGAAAACTATCACAGAATACAAGTGAATTAGAATTATAAGAATTATTATCATTGCATATCATTTATAGTTATAGGGAAGCATACTAAATCGTAAAATTAAGAGAACATGTGTTGTTAGTTCATTATGTATCATAGTAAATTAATACATAAACTATAATTATACTATGCATACTAAATGCAATCGTATAATTACTAACCTTAATAAGCTTAATTAATAAAGCATCATTTATGTCGATTACTTAGTATACTAAAATATAAAATATTGTGGTAAACTAATACGATAAATATTCTTGCCCATGTGCAAGTTATACAAAAAAAAAATTTGAAATAAAAAAAAATGAAGAAACGAGTATTAATTCAATAGCATATATAGTCATGGTTACATGGAGAGAGAAAAAGAAAAAAAATCATCTTTATTCTAACTAATATGCTAATTCTTTACATTAACCATTTTGCAGATAATTGTATACTTTATCTTTACCAAAGGCTAAACGAGGATCAAATAGAAATTAGTCAAACATACATTGAAACTGGCACAAAATTAAAGTTAATAGCCTTCTACCGTATAAGTTATATATATTAAAATGTTTCTAAGAATAAAACTATAAATACATACCAGATGAAAAAGTAGACTCAACTTCAAAGGACGAGAATGAAATTAGAGCCTCGTTGTGTGACGACCCGACGGGTCGTTTTGAGTATCTGCACTTCACTCGGTATTTTGAGGGCTCGAGCATCTCTGTGTTATGTTCTTGTACTTGTTGGTATATTTAAACGTGGTTTCGAGGGGCTCGGGTGAGTTTCGAATAGGTTTGGGTTGTGTTGCGCTCGTTTTCCTTTTATGTTTCGACGTTGTTTCTTCAAGCATAAATGGTACTACATTAATCAAATTAGCTCCAATTTTTGCTTTTATTGAATCATTAGATCAGTATCATAATTACGGAGCCATAGAAAAAAGAATCGTCGAATTTGGACATCGTGTGAGGAGTTTCTGGTCATTTTACTAAGAATTGGGTTGCTAGATTTTTCAGATTAATTACGAAATTACCACTGACTTCGTATTTAAAAATTTGCACTATTTCCAAATATTGAAACCAACATATCTCCTTCAATATAAGGTCAAATGGAGTGATTAAAGTGTCTAGCTTGACTAGACTTTTACAAGGAATCTTGGAGGCATCAAAGCGAGTTTCGAGATCATTTGGCACAAGAAACGAGGCAGAATGGTGTTAAAACGAGGGTATTGTTCATTTAACATATTTTGAGTTGGGTAGCTCGAAATTGGATAATATTTGAGACGATTTTCACCATATGAATATGGGTAAGTGTTCTCTACTCTATTTTGGTTATATTCCATGAATCTATTTTCGATTTTAGCTTTTGGTTAATGAATTTTAAAGAGGAAATTGGGGGTTTTGGACTAAAGTTTCATAATATGAATTTTTGAGTTTTGAACATCGATTTGGAGTCGAAATTGAGTAAAACTAGTATGGTTGGACTCGTAATTGAATAGGTTATCGGATTTTGTGAGTTTTGTCGGGTTCTAAGGCATATGCCCGGGTGGGATCTTTGGACGTTGGGATTTGATTTAGGATTCGATCTTTATCATTTGGATTTGTTTCTTTTGGCTTTATTTGATGTATTTGAGTTGCCTTTGGCTAGTTTTGAGACGTTCAGAGGTTATTACGCGCGTGATGGCATTTTTGAAACATCACTTGGCTTGCTCGGTATTGTAATTGACTTGTTCGAGGTAAGTGTTTTGTCTAACTCTGTTGAGGAAATTTTTCCTCTTATTTGTCATTGTTTGCTACTTGCGGGGGTGATACATATATGAGGTGACAAGTGTATATGTATGTGCAGGGTTAATCATGCTTGGGGGTGGATTATGTTACATTTATGTTTATAGAATTTCGTGACCTCTTGATTCATGCCTCACTTGACTTCTAGATATTAAGAACCTAGCATTAAATGTTAGAATCGAGACTTAGCATATTATAACTTGATCAAATTTGATGGAACTCTGAGAATACATTGATGTGTCTAATTCGGTCATCTCTATGCATAATCATTAATACATTGTTATGGACGATATTTTGAGATGCTAGATTCCATTGTATCTGTTGATAAATTGGGGGATTTGTTGAAGTACTTGAATTATGTGTTCCTTGAGGGTTCATTGAATCATTGTTGCCTTGGAAATCAGTGATTGAGAATTTGTTTGGAATATTCAATTGGACACTCTCCTCGATGTTATTTATACTTCGTGCCTTGCTATTTTTATTGATATTCATATGCTTGGTAAGGAAGAGTGTAAAGCAGGAAGGGTGATGCTGTGCCATTTTATATTCATTATCATGTGAGGAAGAGTGTAAAGCACGAAGGGTGATGCCGTGCCATTTTATATTAAGTATCATGTGAGGTAGAGTGTAAAACACGAAGGGTTATGCCGTGTTATTTAATATTCATTGTCATGTGAGGAAGAATGTAAAGCACGAAGGGTAATGCCGGGCTATTTCATATATATTATCATGTGAGGGAAGAGTGTAAAGTACGAAGGGTGATACCGTGCCATATCATATGAGAGTAAAAACACAATGGGTGATGCCACGCCATTTCATTTATATTGTTATGTTTTTAATATTTTGAGGTCATGGCACGAAGGGTGTTTCTGTGCAGGTGAGGATGAGGGACATGCATTATGATGTGATATCTATTTTTCGTGTATACATCTCCGCCTTTACCTTGAGCTATTATTGTCGAAATTATATATTTTGTGTGATATGTTGTTATTGTCCCGTGCTTGACCTCTATCTCAATTGTTGTTGCGTTGTCCATGTCTTTTACTTGCTTAACATGCCTATGCCATGCCTATTTCCTGCTTTTAAAATTATACTCATGTCATACCTATTCCGTCACACTTTAGTTTAATCATTCCGTTACTACAACAAATTTGACCTAAGGCCACACTTGTATAGACAACACTTGAAAAGTGTTGCCAAAAGTATCTGTGGGGACGCTTTATCAGTGGTGGCCTTTTGTCAAGCACTTTTGGATACAGATAAGTTTTAAATAATTAAGATGTCTAATATTCGTGATACTATATGAATATACTCACTTTTGAAAAGTTCATTGTTAATGAGCATTTTGACACATTGTTTTATTAGTATGTGTATTCATTTGAATTATTATTTTTTGTATTTATTAGCTAATAGTTATTTATATCATCAAAATATATGATAATAATGCATATTCTTGAAATAATTGTAATTACATGCTATATGTAAAATGTAATTTTTTTTTAAAAAAATAAAAAAAATTGTATAGCCTAGCCAAAATTGCAACGCTTAAAAAGCGTGGCTATATGTCTGTACATCTACCAAAGACCACGTTTTCTAGGAGTTCCTTTTAGAAGCCACGGTTAACAAGTGTGGCCTAAAAGGTAACAAAGGCCACACTTTTTGTGTGTAGCTATAGGGTATAAAAGCGTTTCCATATAGGGTGTAATAAGCGTTGTCTTTGTTAACTTGTAAGGCAAAATTTGAAAAGCGTGCCCTTAGGTCAAAGGTTACGCTTCTTTTGGCCACCCCCAGAAAAGCGTTGCCTAAAGTCGAAAGGTGTGGACTTTGACCAAAGGCCACACCTTTTGCTAGTTTAGGCCACACTTTTCTGGGGTAGTCAAAGGCCTAAAATGTTGTAGTGTGTCATGCTAGTCATTCACGCCCTTACTTGTTAACTTGTAAAGATCATGTGTTTCCTTCTTATTTATCATATTTGTACTTAACCCTCAAATATGCTAGTTAATTGACGTTGATATCCCTTACTTTCTAATTGTTGTTGTTACTCACATGCTTTCCGTTTAATTCTTTACTGTTGCCCACATGTATATCCTTGTCCATTGTTGTTACACGCGTATTTCCTACTTTGTAATTCCTGTTATCGTGTTTCTGTCATATGGTTGGTTCTGTTATACGTACATTTGGAAGGATGCAGCTCACAGAAGTCTCGAATGCTGGCCACATCGCGGTGAAAGTACCTGTGCAATACAAATTCACAGCAAGTGTAGTATGAGTACGAAAACAACGTGTACTCAGTAAGTATCTCGCCTAACCTCAGAGAGGTAGTGACGAGAGGTCGAATTTGACACTTGCTATAAGTCAGCTTAGTATAATCCAGTGAGATGCTAAGCATGAGTATCATAGGCAATTTAATAATAATCAGGGATAAGAAATATCAACTTCTTTCACATATAACACATTAAACCTCCGTCATTTCAGTTGGCAATTTAAAACTTCTTAGGCCAATAAACAGTAATAATTACAGGAAATACGCAACAATTATCATGCGCAAGAAAATGCCGAGGGTCGAACGGCGCAGGCCAATCATTAATAAAATGTGCACTGCGAGGGTCGAACGACCCGAACCATAGATGCATATATCTGCCCCGCTCGCGAATCGAACATGCGACGCAGTTAACATAATACTAGGGCTAGCCCGCTCGCGAATCATACCTGCGACTCGGGTCCCCGTATAAATATACGTAAATACAGGGTCATCCTGCTCGCGAATCATACATGCGACTCAGGCACCCAAAGTTACACATTTCACACCAATAAACCACATTTTTATCAGGAGAATTAGCTGTTCAATGAAGTGATAAAATTCTCCTTTTAATAAACATGAGAATAGTATTTAAAACCTTTCTGGAGATTTACTTGCAAATTTTGACAAGGTTCCAAACTCTATAGATTTATCCGAAACACGATTATCCAAGGAAGAATCAATTCTCCTTCTAGGTGATTAAGAAAATTAAACTCTATCCTTCTCAGAGATTTAGTTACTAACTGAAAGCATCACATGATATTTTATTGACAAGGTCACAAGTACAACAAGTAAAGCATGCTAGTAGGTCCTAGACTACCCAGACATAGCATATTAGTAGCTACGCACGGACTTCCGCCACCTCGTGTGTACGTAGACCCCGCAAAGGATAGCATATAATTAATTAGTTCACCTATGTTCTCCCTCACAAAGTTAGAACGGAGACTTACCTCGTGTCGATCATACTCTCCGGGTCAAGAACGCACCTGAAACTCTAAACTCGTCTCCCAAGGACTCGAAACTAGCCACAAGTTACTTAATTATATCAAAAAATTTCTAAATGAATCAATTCTAATGTATGGAAGTGAGTTTTCTAAAGTTTTCCCCAAAAAGTCAAAAATCGACCCCGGGCCCACTCGGTCCAAACCTGAAATTCGGATAAAAACCCGATTACCCATTCGCCCCCGAGCCCGGATATATAAATGGTTTTGGAATCGGACCTCAATTTGAGGTCTAAATCCCCAAATTTCAATGTTCTTAAGTTTTACCCAAAATTCTCAATTCCACCATGAAATCCCAAGATTCTAGGATGAAATCTTATAAAAAGAAGTTAAGGAGTGAAGAAAATGAGTTAGAAATCACTTACAAATGTTTTGGAGAAGAAAGAGTGTTTGAAAAATCACCTCTTATGTTTTTAGGTTTTTGAAAAATAAAAAATAACTGAAAATCTCACTTATTTATACCCCTCTCAGGCCCCCAATGCGGACCGCACAAAAACGACCGCGGACATCGCTGGCAAAAACAAGAAAAAGTGAAGAAAACAAAGAAAAATGACTGCAATTACATGCTTTAGTATTTTGGCCATACCTTTCTCTACAGATGTCCAAATTGCGATTTCTTTACCTTTCTGGAACCTGGACAAGAAGGGCTATAACTTTCGTGTTTGTATCATCTCAAAATTCTTTGTAGATCAAAAGATATAGGCCTCCGAAGTCGGACAAGTGGTCTAGCTCCTCCACCGCGGATCGCACAAAAACGACCGCGGCCGCGAAGGCCCCCACCGTGGTCAGCACAGAAAGGACCGCGGACCTCGGTGGTGGGTTCAGAGATTTGACTTCTCTGACCTGCAACAACTATATTTTAAGCCTAAAGACATCCCGGGACCTACCCGGAACTCACCCGAGCCCGCGGAACTTTAAACCGAATGTACCAACAAGTCCCAAATCATCCTACGGACTTGCTCGAGCCTTCGGAACACTCAACACAACGCTAAAACTCAAAATCACACCTCAAAACCCCTAGAATCAAACTTAAGAACTTTAAGTTCTTGAATTCGTTAACAATGCGCCGAACCGACCTATACTACTCGGAATGACACCAAATCTTGCAAGCAAGTCATAAATGACATAACAGAACTATTTCCGGTCTCGAAATTCCGTTCGGACCTCGATAACACAAAAACACGTTCCAACCAAAATTTGAACTTAAAGAAACTCTTATTTCACTATTGGGCGCTGAAACGCTCCCGGGTCATCCAAAACCCGTTCCGAGCACACGCCCAAGTCCGAAATCATCATACGAACCTGCTGGAACCTTCAAATCCTGATTCGGAGGTTGTCTACTCAAAATTCCAATCCTAGTCAATTCTTCCATTTTAAGGCTTCCGAAATGAGAATGTTTTTTCCAATTTAACTCCGAACATCCCGAAATTCAACTACGACCACACCTACAAGTCATAATACCTGAAATGAAGCTGCTCATGGCCTCAAACTGCTGAACGATGCGCTAGAGCTCAAAACGATCGGTCGGGTCGTTACATTAAGTCAAATCAGAAGTAGCACGAGCCGCCTGAAAGACAAGGTTTGCGAGCTCAAGTCTACTCCAAGTTCAAGTTTATTTCAAGTACAGGAAGCAAAGTGCCCGCCTGAAGAGTAAGACCAACTTTCAGTTTTCTTCAAATTCAAGTCAGCAGGATGCCCACCTGAAAAATAGGGTGAATTTTCAGTTTCGTGTTGAAGGATGAAGGAGAAATTCAAGGAAGATTCGAGACACGAAGTAGATAGGATCTTATATTTCCTTTATTTCACTGTAATTTTTCCTTTTATCTTTGATGTAACGGCAGGAACCGCGGACCAGAACCTCGACGGCACTTCACTCGACACTCCACCTCGGTATCCTCCCTCGTCATATTTCCTACCTATGAACTACACGTGGCCTGATTCCTTTATACCCAAGGATATGTAGGAAGCTCAGATATCAGGGCTCGGTCATATTCTCCTTTCTTTTAGTTTTAGGTCTTTCTAAATAAGGGTCGGGTCAAAAAACTTGTCTAGTCGTTCTTTGTCTGAAAACTCTTCGTGTTTCTAGTCAAAGAGGGGCAGTTGTAGACATGTAATTTTTTACCCTTCGCCAAATTTTATACATTTTAGCGTTTAAATATTTCGTTTAGGCCTAATATCGTTATTTTAACTAGTTTTAACTATTTTACTTAATTTTATCACAAAAATTAAAAAAATACAAAAATAGTTTCATTTTTCTTTATTTAATTAAGGTATTAGGTATTTTTAATAGTTATTATTGTAGGGGTTAATATTTTTAATCTAGTATAGTTAAATGACCACTTTTTAAATGTAAATTTGGCAAAATATTTAGTCAATTCGGACCTAGCCCATTAACCCCTTGGCCCAAATAACCCCTTAACCCATAGCCACTACCCTAAATATTAACCCTAAAAGACCTTCTTCACACACACTAACAACAAGACACCCAAAAAACCTTCACGCCCTTAAAAAAAACAGAAGATCTTCCTCTTCCACACCCAAAGGAAATCGGCAACCACCTTCCCTAAGAGATTATCTCTTTTCCTCATTCTCAAGAGAGAAACACCAACCAGACTCCCCCTTAGCTCTCTCTCATCTCCCAACTCTTGTCTCTCTCGTTGGAGACGCAGCTGCCTCTAATTCTTGAGGCTCAAAAAAAGGTAGTCCCACTTCCCAAAAGAGATGAGCTAAACAACATCGAAATTGGGTCTGCTTCTTTAACCAAGGAAATCAAAAATGATATTGTTGATAGGTCCATTCCTAGTTCGAATTTTCGTCTGCCGAGTTCTGAGTTCTTCGAGGTCCCGTTTGAATCTTGTTTATTTTGAGATTTTCATGCTGAAAAACTCAAAAGTTCAGATTTAGTACAAAGGTCCGTTCATTTTTTTTAAATTTCAATAATGCTTATTTTCATGATTCAATCATATTTCTTTAAATTGTATATTCCTTGTTGGCTTAGTTGGGTATGAATTTTATTATAACACTCTGTATCTAATTGTTATTGAGGATTTGTTGTTGGTTTAATTTCCATTATCAGTTAGCTTGATTGTTTAGCTTTTTGGTTTAGATGTTTTCTTTTTGTGTTTTAGATTTTTTGTGGATTTACAATCATATGTAGTGGTAGGAAGGTGATGGAGTTGTCTCATTTTGTTTGAGACAGCGCAAGGGAAAAACGAACCATATTTGCTAATTGAGGATAAAAAATAGAATTTGGGCATAATTAAAAGAATAATGAATGAGCCTTTAACATTAGATAATGGGGATCGGGCTTTAAGAATTAATGTAGTCACTACATCCTTAGGCAGTGAATTGCAAGGGCTTTGGATCCAACTAGTTATACGTTAGTAAACTTAGGCATAATTTGAGTTGCAATCTTGATTTAATCAACTTTAAATTCTTTGTACTACTAGAGTACTATATTTTTCAACAATTATTCCATAATTAATGACCTCACAACAGATCTCAAAGTAGCTTAGGAGGATAAATCAAGAACATCGTAGCTGGATTTAGGCGCGATTAATAATAAATTATTGTGACTATGGGTACGGTTCCCGTGGCATAGTCATGATACTTAACCCCAAAGTTCGAGTGCACGCTGACGTGACTCGAACATCAAACCGTTAAATTAAATAAATTATCGTGACTATGGGTACGGTTCCCGTGGCGTAGTCACAGATACGTAACTCCAAAATTTGAGTGCACGCTGGCGTGACTCGACCCACCCAACTTCAATTAAAGCGGCTAAAATTTTTAAAAAGGAACAATAGGCTTCAAATATGTAATTAATCAGATTATTAAGCCAATTAATAATAGTTAAGCGACCGTGCTAAAATCACAAAATCCGGGAATGCCTAACACCTTCTCCCGGGTTAACATAATTACCCGGATTTCTGTGTTTCGCGGACTGTAAAACAGAATCAAACTTCCTCGATTCAGGATTTTAAACCGGTGACTTGGGACACCATAAATTATTCCAAGTGGCGACTCTGAATTTAAAATAATAATCTCGTCGATTAACGTCACTTTAATTGGAAAAACTCCCTTATCCCACCCTTACCGGTGAAAAGGAGGTGTGACAGTCACATATTACATGCTTTGCGGAACAAGGAACATACAACTGATTATACAAGATTTCACATTATTGGAAATAACTTAGTTTAGCAATTATCACTAAGTGAAATCATATAGGCATATAGCAAATAGAAGCATGCTAAGGTTTTAAACTAACCAAAAAATCATATAGGACAAACATAACATACCGGTTGAGAATCACATAGTAGAATAGGATAACTTAGCTTAACAATATCACTAAGTAGAATCACATAGTCATATAGAAAACAGAAACATGCTGAGATAAACTAACCAAATAAGCAATAGAATTGAATAGGATAACAAGAACTAAAAAATACCAGTTGAGAAAGAAATAAACAAGCATCATATATCAAACAAAAACATACTGAGGTTTGAAATAAACTAGAACAGAAATAGGATAACTGGAGTTAGAACATACCAGTTAAGAGGAAAGTAAACAAGGAATGTAATGGCAATTGGGATCCAGAGAGTTTAGCCTTAACTTCTAGCCGGCTAAACAGTGCAGGAATCAGAACAGCAACACAAAGAGAGAACTTGAGTTCTTTTAATAAAAACAGAAAGCTGGAGAGTTTCGAAGTTGTAAAGTAAAGAAGTTATATATAGAAGCGTGTGTGTGAGTATAAGAGTCTCAGTGTAAGTCTCTTAGTATAAGTCTAAGTCAGTGTCCTTGAAATCAGAACAACGAAAGGCTTTTATAGCATTCAATAGATTAAAACCAAATAAGGTATGGAATTAATGAAAAAATCAACTAATCAATTAATTAGGGTTAACACAAATCAATTAATAGGCAGAATCAAGTAAGTATCCCTTAATTTAAGGAGAATCTCACACGGAGTAAATCAGCAGACAAGATTAAGGTCTAAATAAGGTAAGCAGTAAGTCCAGAAATCAATTATAGGTCAGCCCTAATAATCAAAGCACAGAAATCAGGCCAGTAAAGGAATTAAGAAAAATAGTACCAATTATTAATCACACATAAGGAAAGAATAGGAAAAATCTGATAAAGACATATCGGTTTTAAAGGAAAAGCGCAATTTCAAACCCTAGTTAGGCAAGTAAATAAATTAATCACTTTAATTGACAGAGCTAAGGTAAACGAGCAAAACATTATAACAAACAGTAGAGTAATTGAAAACCCTAAGGCATATCAAAGACGTGGAGATGAAACTTAAGTAAAATCAGTCGAAACAGTAGAGAAGAAAACCAGAGTTGAAACATCTAAACGTTTAAACATTTTGCAGAAACCCCATTAGAAATAAAAACCCTAGTTTTAGGAAAAAATTAAAATCGTTTAACAACAATAGTAAAAACGGAAAATCTTAAGGGAAAATATCAAACATGCTCAAAACCACTTCAGATCTAAATAAATCTAAGTGGATTCAACTAGATATAACTAGGTTATGTAAAAATAAAAGAGAGGTGAATCAAATCTTGTTTGAAGCAGAGATTTAAAACCATAAAAATACAAAAGTGGTAGTACTCACACACATAGGGGTGAATATAGATGGATTAATCGAGAAGATGAGAGATTTGAACCAAATCTGGTTCGAATCTCTTGAGAATATCCCCAAGTAGCATGAGAATCACAACGGCAGTAGAGATATGAGGCCGGATAAGGCCTAAAATCAGAGAAGAAACCCATGAATCGAGGGGGATAACAGTGACGACGGGCTAGGGTTAGAAGGGGGGTGAGAGAGAAGAGAGAAGGGAAGGGGATTGAAGGGCGGCGGATCTGGGAAAATGGGGTAGGGTTTAGGTCGTTTGGGTAATTAAAAAAGGAAAGGGTGTCTTGGACCGTTAATCTTCTGAGATCAACAGCCAGGATCGAATCTGGGTTGGGCGGGTTATAAGAATTGGGTACTGGGTTAAAATAATTGGGCTGGGGTGATTATTAGGCTAGAGTCCAAAAATTAATTAAAAGGGGCTATATATTCAATATTCATTTAATTTAATAAAAATAATTTATAAAAATAGTTAATAAATGATGAAAAATGCTATTTGGGTATGAAAATAATTTAAAACAGTTACTTAATATTATAAAAATGTAAAAAGTCATTTTCGTGTAAAATAAAGTAATTATGCACATATGGGCTATTATTGCAAAGTTGTTGCAATTATAACCTAAAGATGTAAATACAATTATGCATAAAATAATTAGAGATTTATTATAAATATAAATGATAAAATTAGGCAGTAAAATTATTATAAAATCGTTTGTGATGCAAATAGTAATTATTTTGATAATAAAATGCCGGAATAAATTAATAAGATCCTTTAAAATTACAAAATAATTATGGAAAAATATTAATTGATGCTCATGCATTGTTTTGAAAATATATATGCATTTTTGAAAATAATATTGAGAAAAATTGGGTATTAACATTACTGAGTTCCGGAGAATTTATCATGGTTATGACTACGATCGAAGTTGATGTTTTCTATAGGTATAGAAGCTATGTTGCGTGTGGTGGTGTACTCCTGGATTGAGTTAAATGAAATATTCTCGGTGATGAGGTGTTCAATTTGCTTATGGTTTAGAGTTGACTATAATACTTTCGTAGTGTTGCGAGTTAGCATGTTAGAGGCGACGTGTCGTGTGGGGTTGAAAGGTTGCATCTACAAGGTTGCGTTTTGGTTTTGGAGGGAAGGATATGAGTTCTTGATGTCTCGGGCAATTTCGGGTGTTTGAAGTCTTGTTGGCACTATGGGATTCCCATCGAAGTAGAGTTCGCCTGTTGGCAGGCACATTGTGTTTCGACTTATGGGTGTTTCTCCGTGATATGATGGAATATGAATTACGTGTCAACTATTTGAGAAGCGGTGTTGAGATTGGGTATGAAAATTCTTGTATTCGTGAGGCTCAGAGACTGAATGTTCTTGTTGGCGGACTTTTCCTTGATTGCGAGTTGTGAAGGAGTGTAGAAGATTGGATGATTAATGGTAGGTGTTATGGAAAGGTTGCTATAGACTTTTGGAAGGTTTATTACATGTTTGAGGATGCTGGGAATTTGGTTTGGGGATTATTTTGAGCCCAGTGAGGGTGTGTATTCTATATCAGGTTAGATTTTCTTGCTCTTGCGCAGTTGATGCCACATGTATATCATCTGGTGGAGTGGATGTTATTTGTGCCTTGGTTTATGTCGTATGTTTCTCTCTTATGCTATGACAGATTTTTAGGGTTACATGATTCTTCGCACGCATATTGTGACTAAGATTAGGCCTCATGGCACTATGGGCGAGATGGCCCTTGTGATGTTGATTTGCTTATTGCTCCATAGCGGTGCTTGACTTTCTCAATATTGTTTGTTCCTAATGATTTTCCCCACAGTTATATTTTGTACACTTTGTTGTGCTTGATTGACGCACATGTGATCAGTGAGCCTGAGTATTATGGCTCGAAGGGTACCCTAGATGGATTGATATGATGGGATCGGGTTGCACGCCACAACGGTACAGTGATTAAATGTGGCTCCTTATTCCTATTTCGTGTATTTTGCTGTCACCTTGTTTAGAATAGTTCAAAGTGAAATGCTAAAATTTCCCTGATTGATTAACTTGTTTAGTAGTTTTCTTATTTAGTTTTTTTATTGTTATCTGTCATATCTGAATTATTACTTAGTAGTGTACGGAACCGGGTTGTGTGTGGCTCCATATGTTTATTGTTGATGCTTGTCGTTGTGGCTGCTCGTATTGACTGAGATGAGGTTTCTAGACCTGAGATTTGCGCTATTGTATTGGGATGCGTAAGGTTTGGAAGAATAACACTATATTTTGTATAGATAGTGGACAATGTCCCTAGTCGGGCGAGTGAGTTTCTTGGCTTATTGATCAGATGAGTGGTTAAGTGGTTATGCGTGTTTCTTTCATCATCAGTAGGGTATGAAGGTATTGAACGAGGTTCTAATCAGTATGAGGTTTGCTACCGGCATCTTATAGGTTTGGGTTGTGTTGCGCTCGTTTTTCTTTTATGTTTCGACATTGTTTCTTCAATCATAAATGGTACTACATTAAGCAAATTAGCTCTAATTTTTTTTATTGAATCATTAGATCCGTATCGTAATTACGGAGCCATAAAAAAAAGATCGTCGAATTTAGACATCGTATGAGGAGTTTATGGTCATTTTACTAAGAATTGGGTTACCGGATTTTTCAGATTAATTACGAAATTGCCACTGACTTCGTATTTAAAAATCTGCACTATTTTCTAATATTGAAACCAACATTTATCCTTCAATATAAGGTCAAATTTAGTGATTCAAGTTCCAAACTTGACTAGAATTTCACCAGGAATCCATTGGAAGCATCAACAATGAGTTTCGAGATTATTTGGCACAAGAAACAAGGCAGAACAATGTTTAAACGAGGGTTTTGTTCATTTAACATATTTTGAGTTGGGGAGCTTGGTGTTTACCTTGAAAATGGTAATTACAATTAAATTTGATTTTGTGGTTCTAAAAATACGTGATTTATTTTTATACTAGTCGTTAAGCAACGGATGCTAAGTGTGAATAAGAGAAATAAGATAAGAGTAAAAGAAAGTTGAGATATGTGAACAAAACTGCCTTAGCTCGGGGTCTTGAGCTGACCGAGATAGGTCCTCAAAGTCGATGTACAATGTCAACAGTGGGTGGTCGACGAAGGTTAATCAGTTCTAAGGTGCTCGGAGAGGGCTCTTTATGATCAATGATGAGTAATAAATGAAGAACAGTCAATGAAACACAATAAATGTAAGCAATAAATCACTAGAGAGACAATAGAATATATTTGAGTTAGATTGCAGAGAATGTTCTTGTTCTTTGTATTGCATATCATGTGTGTTACAAAATGACAAGGGTCCCCTTTATATAGGAGGGGGAATCCCAACATGGTACATATGCATTTATTATAAAGATATGCAGCTGGTACAACTATTTAATGTCACGGTACAGACTTGTACTATTCTTGTAGACCTGGTAACCTTTAATCACGTGCCTTTTAGGAATTTCCCGCTTGTCCATGATAGCAACCGATTTGCGCTGCCCTGAGGTCGAGCATAGGGAACCTTAGGGGTCAACCCTCGAGCTGTGCCTCGAGCCTTCTGAAGATGGGCTATGGAATGCCACAATAATTATAAAATTGGACTCTCGGATTTTAGCTGTATACAGATAGTCCCCGCGTTTCATAGAGCGAAGTTATAAGAAACGGTCTCGAATTTACGTAAGGACGGACCGGGTCGTTACATTCGAGACTGTTTCTTATAACTTCACTCTCATCATGATGTCAGCCCTGTCAGAGCATTAAATGAAATGACTCAAAAGATGCGTCGAGGCCGCTGTCAGCACGATTATCAAGGAGCCCACGAACCGTTGTTGGTTTGACTTTTCCGCTTCTCAAACGTTGCCCAAACGACTTCTTTAAATACCTCAATTGTTTGTCATTCATACTTTTACAATCATCTTCAAGTTTTTAGAGCTAAGTTCATCATCTTCTGCATTCATCTTCTTTCTGTGCTTGTTTCTTCATCTTTTTTCTTAGAAACTTTGTTATAGTTATGGCAAAACCTCTAAAACAAAACCTCAGAAAGAGGACACCACTTCTTCATCACGCCCGTCCAAGGGAAAAACAAAAACACCACCAAGTAATAAGCAATGTATACCTAGTCATTTCGATACGATTTTCGATCTTACTATCGATAAACCCCCTTCTACACCGGGCTGATGCGAGCCCATGTGTCGGCACATCAATGTGGTGGCCGTGTAACGACCCGATCCGTCGTTACGTAAAACCTTCATCATAATTGTTGTTATTAACTTGTTATAAATTGGTTATACTATTATTAATGTGTTAGAGTTGATAGGCTTGGAATCGGAATGGTTAAATGAGAATTCAGGCACTTAGTCCTTAAGAATAGCCTTAAAATGGGAAAAGTCAACTAAGAGTTAACTTATTGGTAAACGACCTCGGAATGTGGATTTTATGGCTCGGATAGCTTTGTTAGGTGATTTGGGACTTAGGAGTGTGTTCAGAATAATTTTGTGATGTCCGGTGTAGAATTAGGTTTGAATTGGCGAAAGTTAGTTTTTGGCAATTCCGGTCGGCAGTGGAAAATAGGCTATCGGGATCGGAATGGAATTCTGACAGTTGGAGCAGGTTCTTAATGTCATTTTGGATGTGTCTGCAAAATTTCAGGTCAATCGGAGTTGATTTGGATAGTTTCGGCATCATTGGTGAATTTTAGAAATATCAAAGTTCATAGGCTTGAATCCGATGTAAATTTTGGGTTTTGATGTTAGATTTGGTGTTTCGAGAGTGCAACTAAGTTTAAATGATGTTATGGGATATGTTGGTAAGTTTGGTTGGAGTCCCGAGGGGCTCGGGATTGATTTCGGGTGATTAACGGACCCATTTGGACTTAAAAACATAGCTGGTTTTCTGGTGTTTCTGCACAGCTTCTTTACCCTATGCGAACGCGGAGGTAGGCTCGCGTTCGCATAGAGGAAGTTTGGGGGCAGGGACTTTTGTTCTATGCGTTCGCGACTGGGCAAGTGCGAACGCGGAGAGTAGGTGGACTGGGCATCGCAGACGCGGGCGTAGAGGTGCGTTCGCGTATGGTATCAGTGCTGAGGAACCCCCCAGGCCATTTGGTCTATGCGTTCGCGGGCCTGGGGGTGCGAACGCGAAGGTTTGTCTGGGCAAGGCAGTGCGAACGCGGCCTGGGGACCGCGATCGTGAAGGATAATGAAGGCTGGTCAACGCGAACGTGGCCCGTTGACCGCGAACGTGTAGAATAAATACCTGGGCAGTTAAATAATAACCCTTCCGCGACTTAAACCTTATTTCCACCATTTTTGTACGGACTAAGAGCTTTTTGGGCGATTTTTGAAGGAGAAAATCAGTGGGTATCACAGAGGTAAGTAATTTGATTATTAAAACTCGTTTATGGGGTGATTTTAGACCATAATCTCAGCCTTTTGATTCATGAAAAACAGTAGAAAAATAGGATTTTGGGGCATGAGATTATGAGACCTTCAAGGGTCGATTTGAGGGGTCAAACGAACTCCGATTTTGGTGTTCTTTATATGTACGGAATTGTGAGAAGATGAAGAACACTTTTCTGTAAAAATGTCTGAGTTTCGGGACGCAGGCCCGGGGGTCGGGTTTTGACCGGTTTCGGATTCTTGAGTTAAATTCGATATTTTTCAAAGGGAAATTATTCCTTAAACATATGTTGATGATAAAAATCTGAACTTGGTAGATTTGGAGCCTTCAGAGGTTGATTCGAGAGGCAAGCGTGTTGCGGAATAATTCCGGGCTAGTTTTGAGGTAAGTAATGTCTTGAAATCATGTCCTGAGGATATGAAACCCCGGACTATGCACCATTCACGGGTTTTGGAATACAAAGATTGAAACTTGGGAAATATATTCCCTACTTAGGCAACTATTGAGTTGCGAAACCAATTTTTAAGCCTTTGCTTAATTAGTATTTATGTATTATGATATTTTTTGGGCTGTAAGCCGTGTTTGGGGCCTAGTGCCGATCTGTTTACCCCTTGGGGGACTGTTTTACTGTGTTTCCTCACTTGATATGTTGTGAATTACATTCAGTCTTTTCCTGATAAATGGTTTTGATACTCAGAGTATTTTGATACTATTTATTGAAAAATGAAACACTGTTTTGGGTCGAGAACCCGGTTTGTTTATGGCCTAAGGGCTAATTGAAAGTGTCTGACTGAGTGATGTGAGGAGGCTTCCAGGCCTTATGAGTGATGTGAGGAGGCTTCCAGGCCTTATGAGTGATGTGAGGAGGCTTCCAGGCCTCATGAGAGAGATGAGAAGGCTTCCGGGCCTTATGTTATTTGACCTTAGTTCCACGCACTCTTATGTCTCATCCTATTTTGCTCATTTTCTGAATATGCCCCGTGAGTCTCTAGTTACTTCTGTTCATGTTTCGACTCTGGTGGGTGATATTATTGTTGTGGACCGTGTGTATCGGTCGTGTCTTATATCTATTGGGGGTCTGGAGACCCGAGTGGACTTGATGTTACTAAGTATGATAGATTTTGATGTAATTCTGGGCATGGACTGGTTATCCCCATGTCATGCTATTCTTGATTGTCACGCTAAGACCGTTACCTTAGCTATGCCCGGAGTTCCGAGAGTTGAGTGGAGGGGGTCTATAGAGCATGTGCCTAGCAGAGTGATTTCTTATTTAAAGGCTCAGCGTATGGTTGAGAAAGGGTGTGAATCTTATCTTGCGTTTGTGAGGGATGTTAGTAGTGAGACTCCATCTGTTGATTCTGTTCCCGTAGTCCGTGATTTTGGCATTGATCTGGTGCCCGATATTCATCCTATTTCTATTCCACCTTACCGTATGGCACCAGCAGAGTTGAAGGAATTAAAAGAGCAGCTTCAGGAACTCTTAGATAAGGGGTTCATTCGGCCTAGTGTATCGCCTTGGGGTGCGCCTGTGTTGTTTGTGAAAAAGAAGGATGGTTCGATGCGCGTGTGTATTGACTATAGACAGTTGAATAAGGTTACAGTGAAGAATCGTTACTCGTTGCCTCATATTGATGACTTATTTGATCAGCTTCAGGGAGCTAAGGTATTCTCCAAGATTGACTTGAGGTCGGGGTATCATCAGTTGAAGATTCGGGATTCTGATATTCCGAAGACGGCTTTCAGGACCAGATACGGTCATTATGAGTTTCTGGTTATGTCATTTGGGCTGACCAATGCCCCAGCAGCGTTCATGCAATTGATGAACAACGTATTTCAGCCCTATCTTGATACTTTCGTTATCGTATTCATTGATGACATCCTGGTTTATTCTCGTAGCCAGGAAGAGCATGCTCAGCACTTGAGAATCGTGTTGCAGAGATTGAGGGAGGAGAAGCTTTATGCAAAATTCTCTAAGTGTGAGTTTTGGATTGGTTCAGTAGCTTTCTTGGGGCACGTGGTGTCTAGTGAGGGTATTCAGGTTGATCAGAAGAAGATTGAGGCAGTGCAGAGTTGGCCTAGACTGTTTTCAGCTACCGAGATTCGGAGTTTCCTTGGTCTGGCGGGTTACTACCATCGCTTTGTGGAAGGATTTTCTTCTATTGCTTCACCTCTGACCAAATTGACACAGAAGAGTGTTCTATTCATATGGTTCGATGAATTTGAGGAGAGATTTCAGAAGCTCAAGTCAGCATTCACCACAGCTCCGGTATTAGTGTTGCCTACTGGTTCAGGTTCTTATACGGTTTATTATGATGCTTCTAGAGTGGGCTTGGGAGCGGTGTTGATGCAGGACGGTAGGGTGATCGCCTACGCGTCGAGGCAGTTGAAGGTGCACGAGAAGAATTACCCAGTGCACGATCTTGAGTTAGCTGCCATTGTTCATGCCTTAAAGATTTGGCGACATTATTTGTATGGAGTGCAGTGTGAGATTTTCACCGACCATCGTAGCTTACAGTATCTGCTAAGGCAGAAGGACTTGAATTTGCGACAGAGGAGATGGTTGGAGCTTCTCAAGGACTATGACTTGACTATTTTGTATCATCCGGGGAAGGCCAATGTGGTGGCCGATGCCTTGAGTCGCAGAGCCGAGAGTTTGGGAAGTCTAGCTTATCTTTCAGAAGCAGAGCGACCTTTAGCCCTTGATGTTCAGGCTTTAGCGGGTCAGTTAGTGAGATTGGATTTGTCAGATCCTCCACGGGTGGTAGCTAGCATGGCTTCTTGGTCTTCTTTAATTGATCAAATTAAGGCAAGACAGTATGATGATCGACACCTATTAGTTCTTCAGGATAGAGTTCGTTGGGGTGATGCCAGAGATGTGACCATTGGTGATGATGGAGTTATGTGGATGCAGGGTCGTATTTGCGTGCCCAACGTGGATGGTGTTCGGGAGTTGATATTAGCAGAGGCTCACAGCTCGCGGTATTCTA
>ML280960.1:1773-29555 GCA_005239495.1 Nicotiana undulata
GGGGGGGGACAAAGCGGGGGACACCATTTGGTGTTTGTCCCCCCAAGTGGAAGACAAACAAAAAAAATACCATTTGCAAATGATTTAGAGATGCCAAACTCACTAGATTCAGCGCCCGGGCCAGCGCTAGGCATTAGTCTGGACACTAGGGGCAGAGAATTTTCCTATTTCGTCCGGGATAAGGTTATTCCGGCCATACGCGGTCCCAACTCGTATAAAAGGGGTCCTAAACCTAATTTGGAAAAGATTTAACATACTTTGAGGGAGAATTCACGTGGGGAAACACAAACCACACTTGGCAGGGGCTTCTAACTAATTTTTCTTCTCTTCTCTTCTCTTCTCTTCTTTTAGTTTCATAGTTTATTAGTTTTAGAGTTTTGGGTGCTACATGTTTAACGACCTGACCGGTCGTTTTGAGATCCAGTGTGTCGTTCAGCAGTTGGGGGTCATGAACAGCTTCATTTTGGGTATTGTGACTTGTGTGTATGGTCAGAGTTGAAATTCAGGAGGTTCGGAGTTAAATTGAAAGGAAAATTCTCATTTCAGAAGCCTTAAGTCGAAGAAATAAAGTAAGATTGGAATTTTAAGTAAACGACCTCGGAATCAGGATCCGAAGGTTCTAGCAGGTTCGTATGATGATTTCGGACTTGGACGTATGTCCGGATCGAGATTTGGATAACCCGGGAGCGTTTCAGTGTATGTTGTGGAAGTCAGCATTTTTGAAGAAATTTCCTAAGTTTGGCTTGAAGCGCATTTCAATGATATTGATGTCCGTTTGAGATTATAAGTCTGGAAATAGCTTCGTATGGTGATTCTGGAGTTGGGAGCGCGATCGAAAGTGAATTCAGATGTCCGGAGGTCATTTGGCTAAAGATAGAAATTTGAAGGTTTTTGAGAAGTTTGACCGAGATTTGACCGAGAGTTTGACTTTTTGATATCGGGGTCGGATTCCAGTTCCGAAAGTTGGAGCAGGTCNTCGAGCGAGTTCGTATCATGTTTTGGGACATGTTTGTATAATTGGTTAAGTTTCCGATGGCCTCGGGTAGATTTCGGAAGGTTAACGAAATGAATTTCGGACAAAAAAAAGAAGGAAAAATTGCAGAAATTTCTGCTGCACTTTTGGACAGCAATTTATGCATCGAAGAGCTAACTTTGGAAGCGTATATATAAGAATATGTAAGGAATCTGAAAATTTGCAAAACATGAAAGTTGTAGATATTTAAGTCTAGTTTTCAGAACATTAAACCATTAGTCATTTAGAGTGTTGTGAAAAATGTTATGACCGATTGAAGATGGCTAGTGGAGCAGTTTAGCCAGAATTTTTTGATGCATGGAGCCGACTTTAGAAGCTCATATCTCGGGATATATAAAGATTTATATGGTGTACAGCCTATCAAATTAAATATCTTCGAGTCTAGTTTCTGTATATCCAAACCGTTTGTTATTTGGATATTTCTACAAGAAATTATGGGTGTTTTAACAGAAGGTGTTCAACAAGGGAAAATTGTAATAGGATGTACAACCTGCACAGGACAAGTGCAAGGTACAACTTGATGAAGCATGGACAGATTCTTTAAACACGAATTTTGGCCCATTTCTTTCATTTCTTTCATTTGGCTTGGATGATTTTGGAGAGCTCAAGGAGGGATTTTCACCAAGCAACACAAGGTAAGCGATTTCTTCCTATTTTTGAGTTAAATATGTGATCTTACATGGATTTAGACATGAAAAATTTGTATAAATTTGGAATTTTTGGGGAAGACCTAGAACTTGGGATTTTGAACTTTTACCATGAATTTGAGCATGAAAATTGTAACAAATTGTATATTTGAGTTAGTAAAGTTATGGGTAGATTATCTTTGAGAAATTTCGGAATCCGGGCACGTGGGCGCGAGGGCATTTTGGTCAATTCCTTGAGCGAAGTTGGGAAATTATATAATCTGAATTTTTAGCAAATATTAGAGTATTTTCATTGGTTTATCATCATTTGGGTAGTTTTGGAGTGTTGTGCATCGATTGGAGTCGTCGGGAAGGCTTGGAGGCCGTTTATGGAATTTCGGAGCAAGGTAAATCTCATTTCTAACTTTGTGAGGGGGAATTGTCCCCATAGGTGAACTAAATGAATAAATGCTATTATTTGCGGGGGCTACGTACGCACGAGGTGACGGGAGTCCGTGCGTAGCTACTGTTATGCCATGTCCGGGTAGTCTAGGACCCACTAGCATGCTTACGTGTTGTACATGTGATTCTATCATAATTTTAGGCTGATAATACTATGGAATTGGTAATTTATTTTCCTAAAAAGGTTAGGGTGTACTCTTATTAATTATTTGGAAAGAGGATGGATTTTCCCGTGGATTATTGTGTTCCTAGCAAGGTTATTTTATTGAATATTGTTAAAACTTGGCAAACGAATTTCCAGAAAAATATTCTAAATACTATCTTCATGTTTAATTAAAGAGAATTTTATCACTTCTATGAGAAACTGTTTTCTTGAATAAAATATGGATCTTTTATGTGAATACGTGTACATATGAGCACCTGAGTCGCATGTATGATTCGCGAGCAGGCTAGCCGTATTGTTATTATGTTGACCGCGTCGCATGATCGATTCGCGAGCGGGGAAAATAGATGCATCTATGGTTCGAGACGTTCGACCCTCGGCAGTGCACAATTTATTATTGTTGGTCCGCGCCGTTCGACCCTCGGCATTTCTTGCGCATGATATTTGCTGAGTAGTTGCTATATTTTTTTTTGCCTTATTACTGGCCTGGAATTTTAAGTTGTCAATTGAAATGACAGAGATTGAGAATTATTAAATATTTTGGAAGAAGTTGTTCCTTCCCGTTGATTAGGTTGTTATTTGATTAAATCACCCATGTTGGTTAATTGGTATTAACATGACGAAGAATTTAAGTGTAAATTTTGGAAATAGTTGACATTATTTATTTCTGAACTTAATAAATTTCCTATGATAACCATGCTTAGTGTCACACTTGAATAATCTAAATTGACCTATAGCAAGTGTCTAATCTGACCTCTCGTCACTACCTCTCTGAGGTTAGGCGGGGTACTTACTGAGTACATGTTGTTCTCGTACTCATACTACACTTGCTGTGCATTTTGTTTCACAGGTACCTTCATAGCCTAGTGACTGACTTGGAGACTTGGACGGGCTGCATCATCCGGAGGCGTTCCGCAGCTGACAGAGTCTTCCTCCTATGTATTTGTACTTTATTTTCAGTCCTTGTTCAGTTTGTACCTCGTACAAGCTTTGTATGATTGTATAAATCCTTAGAAGTTGCTCATGTACTTGTGTCACCAGGTTCTGGGGATGTGTTGGGATTTAGTCGATTAAAACTGAATTGAACTGTTGTCGTACTTAATTTACGAAGATTTATTTATTTGATTATGAAATGCAATAAAAGGTAACGATTTCGAAAATTTTAAAACAGGAATTTCTTCAACTAATTAAGGTTTGGCTTGCCTGACAGTGGTGTCCGGCGCCATCATGACTTATGCAATTTGGGTCGTGACAACATGAACGTTGTAGTTTGAAGCTTGAATTGTTCTTATTATTTTATTATATTGATTTATTTATTCAGTGTTGCACTTAATTATTTGATTGCTTGATCACCAATTGAATACTATCTACAAATCTAGGATTGAATTCGGGAGAAGGAATTCTAGATTGCATATAAGATTGAGTAGAGCAAGATCTTGAACTCGAGCACCGGGAACGGATTTGCGGTTAGGCTACGAATATACCTAATCGCCTTGCTTGGTTATTATACGGTAATTATTATTGCGTTCTTGTTAATCCTAATTCCATAGGAATATAGGCATTATGTTAGCTCTAATAGGCGAGTGGTACTTCGAGAGAAGGCAACGAGTAATATTAACTTTGTCAATCAATAAACTAGATAAATTAATTAGACAATTTAAGTGAAAAACTCAACGAGATTGTTAGCCAACCCATAGATCTTGAATATCGTCTCTCATTGAATTTGTCTCTAATATTGGCCAAATATTTTCTTTTAATTTCTTAGTTTGTTACTCTAGATTAGTTTTAGTTCAATATTCACACTTTAGGATTTGCTTGAATAGATTAATTGTCTTCATTTGATTTAGTTGATAGTTAATCACAAGTACCTGTCAGTACGAAATCTGGACTTGCAATCCTATATACTTGTCAACCATGTATACTTGCGTGTGCGTTTGGGAGCAACAAGTTTTTTGGCGTCGTTGTCGGGGACTAAGAAATTAACTATTCTACTAGATTTTTACTTTTTGTTTATTTAAGTTTTTATTTTTAGCTTATTTTAGTATTTTATTATCTTTGTTGACATGGCATCTTGGAATGAGAATTTGTCAAATATTGGTTATTCTTATTTTGGTGATCCGTGTTCAAATTGTGGAGGACTACACTTGTGAAAAAATTGTGAATCTCAATCGTATGGGTGGAATTTTTGTAATTAGTTTGATAGGAGAAATGAAGTGGAGGATGAGGAACGTGCTGCCCGTATTATGGAGATGATGAGGCAAGTAGCCAAGCAACAAGGTGAAAATCAAAAGGCTATACAAAGAATTGGTGCATCAATCATGAGAATGAAGGCCCTGGCGGAAGAATTGGTTAAAGAGAGTGAGTTCCCACCAAAAAATGATTTTGAAGAAGCAGATATAGTAAGACCATCTTGGCTAGTGGAACAAGTCCAACTAATAAAATTTCATGAGTCGTGATGGTAGGCTATAATTACATTTTTGGTCGCTTATCGCACTCTAATTTACTGCACTTTTATTGTGTTTGAGCTTTAATCGCTAGTGTTTTGCACCTATTATGTGTTTTATGCCTTGTAGTAGCTATTCTAAGTTATTTAGATGGTGTGGAACGAATTAGAGTTTTTTGGAGCTTTGAAGTCTGAGTAAAAGCCCAAGAGATTAAGCCAGAATCGTGTTCTGGAGTCCATGATCAATTCTGGAGTCAAAATTCAAGGAAGAAGAAACTGCTGAAGAAACGCACTAGTGCGAGGCACTGTGCGGCGCACAGTGCGAGGCATTAGTGTAATTTTATGTCATAAATTTCCAAAGTTCAGAAACTAGTTTTTTTTGGTATGACAAGAAAAAGCACTAGTGCGATTGTAGCAACCTGGATGGACGTTTCGTGAGTTATAGCTCCGTTTCTCCTGTTTCTGCCTCCTTTTGTGTTATTCAATTGTATTTTATCATATCGTGTTGTTTGGTTCATGTACGGAGTGGTTTCGAATTGGAATAAGACACTTAGTCTCCTATTTAGAAGCTTAAGTTGGAAAAGTCAACCAGATGTTGACTTGTGAGTAAATGATCTCGAGTTTGGATTTTAATGGTTAGGTTAGCTCCGATAGGTGATTTTGGACTTAGGAGAGCGTCCGAAATATAATTTGGAGGTCCGAGGTAAAATTAGGCTTGAACTGGCGAAAGTTGGAAATTTGGCGATTTTGGTCGCCGTGAAAATTTTGATATCGGGGTCGGAATGGAATTCTGGAAAGTGGAGTAGGTTTGTAATGTCATTTGTGACGTGTGTGTAAAATTTGAGGTCATTCGGACGAAGTTTGGTAGGTTTTGACGTCGTTTGCAGAATTTGGAAGTTTAGAAGTTCTTAGGCTTGAATCAGGGGGTAATTTGGTATTTTGATGTTGTTTTGAGTGTTCGAAAGGTTCGACTAAGTTCGTATGTTGATATATGACTTGTTGGTATGGTTGGTTGAGGTCCCGAGGGCCTCGAGTGTGTTTCGGGTGGTTAACAGATCAAATTTGAAGTTGGTTGTTGATGGTGTCATCGCACCTGCGAGGATTTGATTGCATGTGCGAGATCGCTGATGCGTTTGGTGGAGCCGAAGATGCGGAAATGGAAGGCCAAGGCTCGGAGCGCAGGTGCGAAGGATTGGCCGCATCTGCGAGCCCGCAGGTGCGGAAGTTGAGGGTGTTACACCCCATGTTTTTGTACGTGAAAGTGCCCCATAAATAATATAATGGAAGCTCGAAAATGAGATGTTACATCCCGCATTTTTGAACGTTGAAGTTTCGTCGTAAGTTAATTGACGTAAGTTCGAGAATGAGATTATTTTAAGATTATAAGTGATGAGTAAATTCGTGAAGGTGAGAGGGTAAGCAAATCGAAGAAAATGAATTTTATCGAAGTTTGACCTTTTGAGATAAAATACGGCCCGAGCTAAAATACCCGATATTTATCAACTAGTACCATACAAGGTACCACATGGCCATGATAGTAAGGTGTGTAAAGTGATAAAAGTAAGTAGTATTTTAAATAATTTGAGATAATTCCAAATTATGTGAATATTTGGTTAATTGTAGATTTTCTGTGGAAGATTAACCATATAATTATAAGTAAATAATTTTTTGGATAAGTTTTATAAAAAAATCAATGTGGCAACACCCTCCCCCCAACCCCAATTCCCTATGTATGACGTTAAGTTAAATATATAGGTGGCAAGGTTTGAGGATTTGACAAAATTTTCTAATGTCAATTATATACCATTATAAGAAAAAGGGAATCAACCACTGTCAACACACAAATGCAACAGAAAATGCAAAGCCGAAGCTTCACATCCATTAAGTGTATACAAATATAGAGATTCTTTCTTGCCACCTCCATTCTCTTTCAATAAATAACACAGAACAAAAGTAACAACTTAAGTAGATTAAATAACGTGAAGTTACCAAGCTAGCTAGTCCAGATTTTTAGAAAGATTAACCCCAAGACTCATTATGTCTTGAAGACATGAACCTCATATCCACTTTTATTAAGTGAGATTTCAAGAATCCAAAATGTGATATCTTGTATCAAGACCAAATCCAGTACCAAGAACGCAAGAGATGGAATGTGAAATTTGCTTGGGAAAAATTCATACAAGATCCGATTATGTGAAAGATGCAATTCTAAGGAAACTCGGTATAATATTTCTCAAGAATATCATACGGATTTTTTCCTACTTCGATCCGCTGTTACGTGTTTTCGCAAAGGAGAATCGGTCCAGGTATGTTAAGGCTAAGCTCTTCCTTCATTATGCATGATCTCGTAATTACACAACTTTGATAACGAGGCATAAAGAAAGATTCATGTCCCGAAATTTACGTATATTTTCCTAGTTTTGTAAGCTACAATATACTCCTTATCGGGACTTCATATTCAATTGAGTATTTTCTTCTTCCAGTCAAGAGAGCATAGTGTATATGTATACAGTATTACAGTATGTTCATTACCATCGAGCTATAATCGATGGGCAGGCCCCTATTGGGGAACCTCTGATCAGATAGTAAGTTATATACCGAGCCTACTGTGGTCGAGCGCCTATGAACGATCATAGTTGGTTGAGATACAGAGCCTAGTCTGCTAGTCTGGCCGAGCGCCTATGAGCGAGCCTACTACGGCGGAGCAATTATATATATATATATATATATATATATATATATATTCATTGAGAGAGTTGAGTCAGTATCAACAGGTAAGCATATCTTCAGATTATCTTTGACTTCCGGTCGCTTTCAGTTGTTATATTATCAGTTCAGTTCAGCTTTCAGTATACTACCTTACATACTCGGTACATTATTTCGTACTGACGCCCATTTTCTGGGGGCCGCTGAATTTCATGCGTGCAGGTTCGGATAGACAGACGGGTAGACCTCCTCATTAAGTGTTGCACGATTTCATCTTGATCGGTTAGCTCCATGCCTTTCGGAGTTGCTGGGTCTAGAGCCTTATTTACATCTTGTATATATATATATATGTATATATGTTATGAGTAGTTCGGGGAGCTATTCCAATCATAATATATCCATCAGTAGAGGCTTGTAGACATATCCCATCAGTTAGTGCAGTATGTTGGGTTTGTAGGCCTTTTATGTATATTCTGCTGGGTTGCCAGCTGTAGTAGTTATGACGGCCTTGTTGGCCTAGCTTTATATTGATTTTAGTCAGCATTTGCAGTTCTCTTGTAATGCGGCCCATGGCCAAAGTATGACATCACATGTTCAGAGTTCCTTAGTCGCAAGTTGGGACGCAAGGATAGGTGAGGCACCGGGTGCCGGTCTTGCCCCCAGGTTTGGGGCGTGACAAAAGTGGTACCAGAGCAGTTCTGTCCTAGGGAGTCTACAAGTCGTGTCTGGTAGAGTCTTGTTTATGGGTGTGTCGTGCACCATACTTATAAGCAGGAGGCTATTGGGCATTTAGGACTGTCACTCTTTCTTCTTACTCCAGATCGTGTGGTAGAGCTCAGTTGTAAGAACATCATTTCCTAAACTCGACCTTATTCATAATACGGTGATGCTTACATTAGAAAGATGGTTGGTAAGAGATTGAATGTGGTTGTGGAAGAGTTGAGTCAGAGGAACTCGTTTTTTCATGATGCTTATGATGAGAAAATGTAAGGTCTCCAGTAGATCATGTGTGTACTAAGACGTGTAAGCTTCTTGATAAGAACCTTAAGGCAAGAATATATATCCACCCATAGGGTAAAAAGAAATGAGAGATTCTGAAGATAAAGACAAGTTTCAACAAGTAAAGGAAGCAAAGTGAAAGAGGGTACGAGGTACCCACCTAATGAAGATTATCCTTATTTACCATTCAAGAAGAGAGATATAAACATTTTGAGTTAACTTCAACAGTAATAGATGTACGTTCAATCGTCCACACCTATCTCAGTCATGCCTTCTTGGAGCCAAAGGATATGGTTTAAGAGAAGGAAAGGGTGGCAGTATCCGGCTGGGGTTAGAGTAACCCAAAATGATTGATGGATGGTTTGCGTTAGTTGACATTTCCGAAGGATATTACAAAGGTGCTAATAGATCTCCTTGTGAGATGCCTAGATGGTGCACTCTAAAATAGTACAACTAGATATGAGTAATACAAAGACATGCATTGGAATCCTTGAAGGGATAAATATTACCTTAGTATGGCTCCCGTCCCTAGTAGAGAGATAATGCTAGGCAACCCGAAGAGCCAGTGGATGGAGCAAAGGGGAGCTAAAAGCAAAAGAATATCTTGTTGAAGTTTTCAGAATAAAGTGATAGACAGAAACGTTAACAGGAAATAAGAAGAGAGCTAATGAAGCATTAAGAGTAAGATGTGATACATGGATGACAACGGTAGATCAAAACAATGACAGTATTGCAGAGTCTATAGTCAAGGGAAGGAAAAGATGAGAAGTGACAGGACTTGAGACAACAAAAGAGTATAGGCCATAAAGTCGTATCCTCATTTTGAGAAATAAGTTCGCAACTCTAACGTGATTACCAGAAGGAAAAGTTAGACTTCAGGAATAGCCTAAATATGGCTAGACAAGAGGATAAAGACAAATCAACAAATTGTGGAATTGAGTCTTGCAGATATGACATCGGGATCCTTGAGAAATATACATATAGGAGTTGGGAATGAGTATTATGGAAATAAAAGAGAATGTCATTGGGAAAACAGTTGAAATATTAGTTCAGAAGCAACCCTTCGGGTATACGATGTAATAAGCTCGCATCTTTACAAGAGTTAGAGGGTCCTCCCTAAGTATTACAACGGGAGACTAGCTAAGGAAATAATGAAGAAGTCTTCAACCTAAATATAGTAACTCGAAGGAATGTAAAAGCAGTCTCACAACAATCGAAGGTAATATTCGAGACCAGATGAGTTGCACAAAAATTTCGGCATGCGTGGGAACTAGGATAAGTTAAGTATACACGCAACATGGGGGCGGAATAATTACATACGTTTAAAGAAAGCTGATATGGAACAAAAGGTCGATTAATGATCAATTGTAGAAGACACTGGTATAAGTTAAAAGAAAGAATTGAGTCCAGGTCTTAGACAAATGATTGAATTGTTAGAAGATTGTATCATGGATATTCTATTACGTCCATGAAAGGCTAAAGTAATAACTAATACCAGGAGCCGCAGATTGGAAGATAACTTAAGCCTACATAAAGGCTGATCAGAAAGAAGAGGAAACTAAAGAGTTACATCGACTAAGTAAAACAGGAGTGGACCTAGAAAATTATAGACCTCAGGATCACTCTTAAATAGCAAAGGTATAAGAGAGATAGTACAATAGCCATATTTTATAACGGCTTTACGATGCCAACTAGAGAGTACCAGCCTCTTAAGGAGTCAGTATGAAGCTCCCACCAGATTGTGTATGCACCAAAGGTGCAAGTATTATAATAAAGCTTTAGGTTGTGGAGATAAATTACCTATGTGGAAGAGAGGTTATGAAAGAGATAGAAAAATGTGAGGGAAAAGGTGAACAATGTACAAGATACTCAAATACAGAAGGTTGTGAATAGTCCATTCTACGGATAAGAAGGCTAGAAGCAATAAGATTCAGTATCCAGGAATAATAGCGATGATGTCAGGGGAATACCTTTCAGCCCAAGGTTGCTAGTACTGAGAGGTATGGTTAAGAGAGTAAAGAGGAATTAGAGACGATATGATGTCTCGCTTGATGTTCCATAATAACACAAGGGAATCTATGGTGCAAGCAAGTTGAAGGAAGATTGTGAATAGTATAAAAAGATATGTATAGGTCGCAAGATAATGTATGGTAGAGTGATAAGTTTTTAGGAAGACGGTATTAATGATAATAAAAGGCGAGGGAGAAGGTGGCGAGAATGGATAAGTCTGGGGGATTAAGCCATGAAAACAAGAAGAGCTGATGGTTTCTCTAAGTTAAAGAAAGCTCACTATAGCCTGGATGAACTCAAAGGTGTCTAAGACTAGTAGAATTTAGAGAAGATGGAATGTTGCCCTGGTAGTAGAATGAGGGTGCAATGGTGACAGATGGAGGATGACGTTTGGGCCTTCGATTGAGTAATGATTTCATAAATTATACATGATTAAAATACCCACCTCAGGTGAATCACATTGGGATGCTATTGAGTAGGGTTATGGAAGTACAGTATCGTCCTAAGGTGGATCAATCTAGTTACTCCAGATGTCCCCGATGAGACGTGAGCCCTAGCGGCAGTATTACATAAGAGATCAAGTTATCAGTGGTAGATTGTAGATGTGGTGACCCAAAGGGTCATTTTAAGAATTTAGACCCAATTCTAGGCTTATTAGCCATAAAAAGACTAATTTTAAATACCTCGATTTGCGTACGTAGTCCATGCGTGAAACCGGAAAGCTTTTATGTTAAAATATGAGAAATAGTAATTTCTAGAGTTAAGATTTGATTATAGTTGACTTTGGTAAACATTTTGAGTAAACGGACACATATCTGTGTTTCAACGATCCCGGGAGGTTCGCAGTAAAATATGGGACTCTGGCGTATGCCCGGAAATGAATTCTGAGGTCCCAAGCCTTAGAACTCAATTTTTGAAAGAAATTGTTTTGCTGAAATATTTATGAAATAAAGAAAAGAATTAATATTTAAAATCATTGGTATCGGGCCCGTATTTTAGTTCTGGAGCCCGGCACATATTTTGTAATGCTATTTAGGCCTTTCCTGTGGAATTTGATGAAAAACGCAAATTGTTTGACGATATTCGGACATCCGGTATGAACTATAAGTGTTCTTGAGGAAAATAATGAGTTTTGAGGTTTAATTCATAGTTTTACATGTTATTTTCATGATTTGATCGCACGAGCAAGTATGTATGATGCTTTTAGACTTGCGTGCATATTTGGTTTAGAGCCCCGAGGGCTCGGGTAAGTTTCAAATAGGTTTGGGTTGTGTTGCGCTCGTTCATTCTTATGTTTCGACGTCGTTTCTTAGGGCATAAATGATATCATATTGAACAAATGAGCTCCGATTTCTGTTTTGAATAAAGTATTAGATCCGTATCATAATTATGGATGCGTAGCAAAAATAATCATCGAATTTGGACATCGTATGAGAATTTTATGGTCATTTTACTAAGGTTGTTAGGTTTTTCAGGTTAATTACGAAATTGTCATTGACGGCGTATTAAAAATTTGCACTAATTGCAAATATTAAAACCTACATATCTCCTTCATTATAAGGTCAAATTGAGTGATTCAAAAGCCTAACTTAATTTCACAAGGAATTCATTGGACACATAAAAATCGAGTTTCGGGATCAGTTGGCTCGACAAACGAGGCAAAATAGCTGGCAGAAAAATATATATAAAACGGGCAGACTTCTTCTTCTTCAAATTTTTGAACTCCATAGCCCTAGGAACGAATTTCTTCACCAAATATCATCCCCAAGTCATATGTAATCATTTCTAAACTTTAATCATTCAATTACCCATTGTTTTTCATCACTTTTAAATCAAAAACTAAGAATTTCATGTTAAATTTTTTAGGGTTTGGGTAGAATTAGAGAATTTTGTGAAAATCGAATCTTTACCTCAAATTGAGGTCGGATTTCGAAACTAATTGTATATTTGGGTTTGTGGGTGAATGAGTAAACGTAATTTGGTCCGAACCCCGAGTTTAGTCCAAGCAGGCCCGGGGTCAGGTTTTCACTTTTTTTTAGAAAACTTAGGAAAAATTGTAATTTTCAATAAAGTTAGTTCCTTTAGCTTTAATTACTGATATTGAGTTAATTATGATTAGATTTGAGTAAGTTAGAGCAAAATTCAAAAGGAAAAGCTGTAATTGAGCAGTGAGTGGCCTACGAAATTGAGGTAAGTGTTTGGTCTAACTTTGACTTGAGGGAATAGGAATCCCCACTTGTTTGCTATGTGAAATGCATGGGCGTGGTATATAGGTGATGTGACGAGTATCTATGCACCACCCAATTTGCATGTTAAGCATGAACCCTTTCCCATTCCCAACTTAATTTATTCTTGTCTTAATTGTTCTATGTCCATTATTGTTTCTATGACTACTTGGCCTTGTTATTTTATTGTTAGATATTATTGTGGTTATTTTGAAAAGAGTATTGGTTATTTTAGCTAGATTACTTGTGGTACAAAACAGTTGAGCGGTTTGGCATTGTTTTTATTCATATATATTCATATGTTCCTGTTGGTTTCATTTTTGATAATATTGAGGAAATGATGAGGAATGCAGTTTAAATATTTTATGATTGTTGAGGTTTACGTGGTGGTTTGGTTTCAGTTGATTGTTGCCAATTGTTGTGGCAAGTGTATTAAAAGTGTTGGTTGTTCTTTCGATTTTATCATGGTACATAAAGACTGAGCTGGGTTGACAGCGTTACGGTGTTTACATATATTTTGGTTGGTTTTATTCTGAACTGATATTGGTTGAAGCTTACGAGCTATACTGTTTTCTATTTGAAATTTATTGAAATAAAAGTGTTGTAAAAGGCTTGGCCTGAAAGTTTTTGATGAATAAACAAAATTGGTGTGATAAGGGGGCTGTGATAAGGGTGGTTAATTGATTGGGATATTGTGAATAGGTGGGATCGGGTTGCACTCCGCAACAAGACAATGATAAGGGAGAATATGCATGTTTTACTGTGTATAAAATAAAGGCTGGAACACTCATTGTTTTATTGTCATTATTTCATACTCTGCTTTTACTATTATTTTAAAGTGAAACTTGTTCTGTTTACATTTTATCGAGACATAAATATTGTGAAAGACTTTGACTTGAAAGGCGATGATAAGGGGGCTGTGATAAGGGTGGATAATTGATTGTGATACGGATGAATAAATTAATCGTGATACCGGTGAATAAATTGATATGATATGTTTGGTGGGATCGGGTTGCACGCCGCAACAAGGAGCACTAAGGGAGGACAATTATATTTTTAATGATTTTCAAAGAAAAACAATGATTTGAAAACTACCATTTTATATTACTATTTTTCATATTTTGGAACTACTTTTATTTAAAGTTAAAGTTTGGAAACTTGAAAATTATTTGAGAGTTGGTTATAGCCGAGGCTTGGAAAAGGCGGTTGGGTTATTTCATTGTTGTTGCAGTACTTAATTATTTTTTTAGATTTCCTTCTTGCTTTATATTTATCGTCTCAGTTATATTTTTTTTGTTCGTGTAGAATTGTTTTATTGCGTTATTGTATATATTATTGTCACAGGTTATATGTTCATTTATTCGGAGACACGAGGTATATCTGCCGGCATTCGCTGATCCCGAGAGTCTTCTCCTATTTTTATAAAACTATTTTATTATATTCAAAACAGTTACACTATTTCTTTCAACCCATTATTTGTAGTATTCTTTAGTAGTTCGTGAGTTATGGCACCAGACCCTGGGGTAGTTCAAGACTTACTAATATAATTAGTTCGTGCCTCGATTTATTTAAGTGTTTATTATTTTATGTTTGGAATTATTCATTGAAAGTCAATAGCTTAAATTTATTTTATAATTATTTATTATGTTTAAATGGATAATCAAAGGTAAATAGCTAATCGAACTCTAACATTGGCTTGCCTAGAAAGTGTGGTGTTAGGCGCCATCACGATCCCTAAGTGTAACGACGCGGTCGGTCAATACGTAGAACCTGCATTATAATTACTATTTTTGACTTATCATAGGTTGGTTATACTGTTTATGATGTGTTAGAGTTGGTAGGCTTGAAATCGGAATGGTCGTAGTGAGAGTTTAGTCACTTAGTCTTTAAAAATAGCCTTATAGTTGGAAAAGTCAACTGAGAGTTGACTTATTGGTAAACGACCTCAAAATGCGCATTTTATGGCTCGGATAGCTTCGTTAGGTAATTTGGGACTTAGGAGTGTGTTTAGAATATTTTTGTGATGTCCGGTGTAGAATTAGGCTTGAATTGGCGAAAGTTAATTTTTGGTGATTTCCGGTCGGCAATGGAAAACAGGCTATCGGGGTCAGAATGGAATTACGGAAGTTGGAACAGGTTCGTAATGTCATTTTGGATGTGTCTGCAAAATTTCAGGTCAATCGGAGTTGTTTTGGATAGTTTCAGCATCGTTGGTGGATTTTAGAAATTTCAAAGTTCTTAGGCTTGAATTCGATGTGATTTTGGTGTTTTGATGTTATTTTTGGTGTTCCTAGGGTGTAACTAAGTTTGAATGATCATATGTGACATGTTAGTATATTTGATTGGGATCCCGAGGGGCTCGGAATTGATTTCGGGTGATTAACGGAAGTTTTGAAGTTGGTAAAAGGCAGCTTCAACTGTTGATTTCTGATTACTGGTGCGACCGCACCTGTGGAAGTTTGACCGCAGGTGCGGGCCCGCAGGAGCGACAAAATGCACGCAGATGCGGAAGTAAGGTAGATGAGGAAATTCCGCAGCTGCGAGGTATTTTCTGCACCTGCGATGCCGCAGATGCGGAAATACCAGCGCAGGTGTGGAGGCTGAGATTCGAGGGTGCTCCGCAGGTGCGCACTTGGGACCGCAGGTGCGGGTCCGCAGGTGCGCTTAGGTGGCGGCAGGTGCGGAACCACTGTTCAGAAAGTATATAAGCATGCCTTCGCGAATTTTAACCCTCTTTTAACCATTGTTATACGGGTTCCGAGGTTTTTGAGGGATTTTGAAGAGGAAAACGTTGGTGCATCATTGAGGTAAGATTTTTGGACTTAATAACTTGATTATATGTGATTGGAGACCTAATATCAGTGATTAATTCATGAAAATCAGTAGAAATAGATGGAATTAGGGCTTGAGATTATGAGACCTTCTAGGGATGATTTGAGGGGTCAAACAAACTCCGATTTTAGTGTTATTTATATGTACGAACTCGTGAGATGATGAAGAACATTTTGGTATAAAATTTGTCGAGTTCCAAGATGCGGGCTCGGGGGTCGGGTTTTGGCTAATTTCGGGTTTTGAGCTAAAATTGGTATTTTTCAATTGGAATTCATTCCTTAAGCATAATTTGATGATAAATGTCTTATCTTTATAGATTTGGAGCGCTCAGAAGTTGATTCGAGAGGCAAGCGCATTGCGGAGTAGTTTTCGAGCTAGTTTGAGGTAAGTAATGTCTTTAAATCATGTCCTGAGGTTATGAAACCCCGGACCTTGCACCCTTTCACGGGTTTTGGATTTCACAAATCGGGAATTTGGGAATATATCCCTTTTTAGGCAACTATTGAGTTGCAAAACGACTTTTTAAAAGCTTATTTCCAATAGTACTGTTATGATTTGATATACTTGGGTTGTAAGCCATGTTTGGGACCTAGTGTCGATCTGTTTTAACCCCTTGAGGGATGTTTTACTGATATTCTCACTATTTTGAAACTATGATTTTCACTCAGTCTTTCTTGTGAAATTGTTGACACTCTTATTTGATGATATTACTATCTTTTGAAATGAAATACTATTTTTGGGTCGAGAACCCCGTTTTATTCATGGCCCGAGTGGCATGCTGAGAATGTTATAACTGAGTGTGGCTGAAGGCAAATGTTGTGAGAATGTTATGATATATGAGAGGTCGAGGGACAATATTGTGAGTGATTTATGCCATGATGTGGCTTGTTATAGCGCTTGGGCTGTAGGAGTCCCTCGGGAGTCTATACACACCCCCAGTGAGCGCAGGTACCTACTGAGTGCGAGTGATGCCTGCTGGGCTGATACTGAGTGACCGTGAGGTTGCCCGCTGGGCTGATACTGAGTGACAGTGAGGTTACCTGCTGAGCTGATACAGAGTGATGGTGAGGTGCTGAGGGAAAATTGTTATGAGAAATGATTGTGGCCCGAGGGGCAGATTTATGATGATTTTACTGAGTTTTTTACTACGATTCATTTCATTTTTCAAACTGATTTTTACTGAGAGTTTTACTGAGATATATTGAAATTATACTTGTTTCAAAGGATTTCTGAAAATTGGTTTTCGAACTTATGTATTTGATGAATTCTTTATGGTGACTTGGTGTTTTACTATTTTTGTGAATTGGTGTATATGTGTTGTGTGTTTCGTATTTCTCATACTGTGTTTTATTTTCATCACTACTGACTTGGTGTACTCATCACTACTCCCTGTGCCTCTGTGCACAGATCCAGGTACCGGTTCAAAGCAGTAGCTGTCTTTGTTCGTTATCAGCAGCTTTACAGGATTTCGAGGTAGCTGTCCAACGTCCACAACTTCTCCATTTCCCTTCCTTATTTAGTTTTAGCATTTCATCCCTAGACTTTATTTAGGACACTAGTAGAGTTAGTTTTATTTCGTAGATGCTCGTGACCATGTTGACTCCAGTCTTGGGAGAGTTGTTTAAACTGTTATTGGGGCGTTAAGAATTAAACAATTTATTTTATGCTTGTTGCTACTTATTATTGATTCGTGAATTATTATAATAGAACAAATGCGTAGTAATGTGATGGTTGGCTAGCTTAGTTCCACGTTAGGCTCCATCACGACCTGTTAGGATTTGGGATCGGGACAAGTTGTTATCAAAGCTCTAGGTTACATTGGAATCAACGGTCATGAGCAGGTTTAGTAGAGTCTTGCGGATCGGTATGGAGACGTCTGTACTTATCTTCGAGAGGCTGCAGAACTCTTAGGAAACATCTTTATTTTCTTGAACTATTTCGTGCCAATCTATTGATTCTTGAAATCTAAACTCATGTTGTTTCATTCTCTCACAGATGGTGAGGACATGTTATACCGATCAGGGTGACTAGACACCAGCCAGACCCACAAGGGGTCGAGGCTCTGGTGGAGTTAGGGGACCAGCCCGTGCAGCAGCCGGGACAGTACGACAGGATCCCCATATCGTTCAGGATCAGGTTCTCGCTGATGGTGCTCCAACAGGACATGCTCAGGAACCGACAGTGCCTATTGTTATTCCAGATATTGACAGTGTGCACCAGTTTAGCTCAAGCACTTGCTATGTCTACTACTGCTAGTGCAGCTCAGGCCGGGGGAGGCATTCAGACTTCAGCTGCTTGGACACCTGAGCAGGCTGTACAGGGTATTCAGGCACCGGGGGTAGTCCCAGCCCCGGTTGCTCAAGTTCCGGATTATGTGGTTCCAGCTATGCCCGAGGATGAGCAGCGTAGGCTGGAGAGGTTCAGTAAACTTCAGCCTCCGATTTTCAGCGGCACAGAGGGTGAGGATTCCCAAGGTTTTCTGGATAAGTGCCAGAGGATACTACATAGAACAGGTATTTTGGAGACCAGTGGGGTCTCATTTGCTACATTTCAATTTGCGGGTGCTGCTTTTACTTGGTGGGAGTCATTCGAGAGGCGTAGGCCGGTTGGTTCATCACCACTTACATGGCAACAATTCTCCACGACAATTTTGGAGAAGTATGTTCTCATACCCACAGAGAGGAGCAGCGTAGGCAGTTTGAGCAGCTGCGCCAGGAAGAGTTGTCAGTTACTCAGTACGAGATGAGATTTTCTGAGTTGGCTCGACATGCTTCTGAGTTTGTCCCTTATGATAGGGAGAGGATTAGGAGGTTTGTATATGGTCTCACGTATCAGCTTCGCATTTTGATGACCAGAGAGAGTGTTTAGAGCTACATTTGAGCAGGTAGTTGACAATTATAGGGACATTGAGTCAGTTCGTAGGCAGGAGCGTGAGGGGAGAGAGACCAAGAGGCCTCGGGGATCAGGTAGCTTCAGTGGTGCCCCTTCTAGAGGGCAATTTCAGCACAGCAGAGGTCGTCCATTTAGACCTCCATAACCAGTTCGCCCAGCTTACAGTGGTGTATAATCGGGGCAGGGTCCTCGCAATTCTCATCAGGGACGTTCATATTTTAGTTCCCTTCCAGCCCAGAACTCCTCTAAAGCATCATCCTATCAGGGTTCTTCTATGCACGATTCATCCGGCGGTTTTCATGGTGGCCGGGGTTCTTTTCAATCTCCATTAGCTCCAGGTGGTTATTTTGAGTGTGGAGAGATCAGACATGGGTGGAGGCAGTGTCCCCATCGTCCTGGTAGTTCATCTCAGCAGAGGGTTGAGCCCTCGACTTCAGCCCCAGTCACTTCACCACCTACCTAGGAAGCTAGGGGTGGTGGTCAGGCAGCAAGAGGCCGCCCTAGAGGGGGAGGTCGAGCAGGTGGAGGCCAGCCACGTATCTATGCACTTCCGGTTAGGCCTGATGCTATGGCGGCATATGCGGTGATTACAGGTACTATATCAGTTTGTCACAGTGATGCTTTGGCTTTATTTGACCCTGGTTCCATGTACTATTATGTCTCATCCTATTTTGCTCACTTTCTGAATATGCCTCGTGAGTCTTTAGTTATGTCTGTTCATGTTTCAACTCCGGTGGGCGATACTATTGTTGTGGACCGTGTGTATCGTTCGTGTCTTATATCTATTGGGGGTCTAGAGACCCGAGTAGACTTGATGTTACTAAGTATTGTTGATTTTGATGTGATTCTAGCATGGATTGGTTATCCTCATGTCATGCTATCCTTGATTGTCACGCTAAGACCGTGACCTTAGCTATGCCCGGAGTTTCGAGAGTTGAGTGGAGAGGGTCTATAGAGCATGTGCCTAGTAGAGTGATTTCTTATTTGAAGGCTTAGCGTATGGTTGAGAAAGCGTGTGAATCTTATCTTGCTTTTGTGAGAGATGTTAGTAGTGAGACTCTTTCTATTGATTCCGTTCTTGTGGTCCGTTATTTTTCGTACATATTTCCTGCAGACCTTCCAGGCATGCCACCTGACAAGGATATTGATTTTGGTATTGACTTGGTGCCAGACACTCAGCCTATCTCTATTCCACCTAACCGCATGGCACCAACGGAGTTGAAAGAATTGAAAGAGCAGCTTCAGGAACTCTTAGATAAGGGGTTCATTCGGCCTAGTGTGTCACCTTGGGGGTGCACCGGTATTGTTTGTGAAAAAGAAAGACAGCTATATGCGTATGTGTATTGATTATAGGGAGCTGAATAAGGTTACGATGAAGAACCGGTATCCCTTTCCTCGTATTGATGACTTGTTTGATAAGATTCAGGGAGCTAGAGTGTTCTCCAAGATTTATTTGAGATCTGGTATCATCATGTGAAGATTCGGGATTTTGACATTCCGAAGACTATGACTTAACTATTTTGTATCATCCGGGGAAGGCCAATGTGGTGGCCGATGCCTTGAGTCGCAGAGCCGAGAGTTTGGGGAGTCTAGCTTACCTTTCAACAACAGAGCGACCTTTAGCACTTGATGTTCAGGCTTTAGCGGGTCAGTTGGTGAGATTGGATTTGTCAGACCCTCTGCGAGTATTAGCTAGCATGGCTTCTCGGTCTTCTCTCTATGATCATATTAGAGCTCGGCAGTATGATGATCCGCATTTATTAGTACTTCAGGATAGGGTCCGTCGAGATGATGCCAGGGATGTGACCATTGGTGATGACGGTGTTATGAGGATGCATGGCCGTATTTGCGTGCCCCATGTGGATGGGCTTCGAGAGTTGATATTAGTAGAGACTCACAGCTCACAGTATTCCATTCATCCGGGTGCCGCGAAGATGTATCAGGATTTGAGACAACAGTATTGGTGGAGGCGGATGAAGAGAGATATTGTTGAGTATGTAGCACGGTGTCTCAACTGCCAGCAGGTCAAGTATGAGCACCAGAGACCAGGTGGATTACTTCAGAGGTTAGATATTCCGGAGTGGAAGTTGGAGCGTATCACTATGGACTTTGTAGTTGGGCTTCCACGGACTTTGAAAGGTTTTGATTCTATTTGGGTCATTGTGGATAGATTGACCAAGTCCGCGCATTTCATTCCTGTCAGTACTTCTTATACTTCAGAGCGATTAGGTAGTATTTACATTAGGGAGATTGTCCGATTGCATGGAGTTCCATTTTCTATTATTTTTGACAGAGGTACTCAGTTCACATCTCAGTTTTGGAGGGTCGTACAGAGAAGTATGGGTACTGATATATAGCTGAGCACGACATTTCATCCTCAGATCAACGGGCAGTCGGAACAGACTATTCAGACTTTGGACGATATGTTACGGGCATGTGTAATTGATTTTGGTGGTTCATGGGATCCATTTCTGCCACTCGTGGAGTTTGCATATAATAATAGCTACCAGTCCAGTATTCAGATGGCCCCGTATGAGGCTTTATATGGTAGGAGGTGTAGATTTTCGGTGGGTTGGTTCGAGCCCGGTGAGGCTAGGCTATTGGGCACGGATTTGATTCAGGATGCGTTGGAGAAGGTGAAGTTGATTCAGGAGCAACTTCGCACGGTGCAGTCTAGGCAGAAGAGTTATGCGGACCGAAAGGTCTGAGATGTGTCATTTATGGAAGGTGATAAGGTATTGTTGAAGGTATCACCCATGAAGGGTGTTATGAGATTCGGAAAGAGGGGAAAGTTGAGTCCACGGTTTATTGGTCCTTTTGAGGTGCTTCAGAAGCTTGGAGAGGTGGCTTATAGACTTGCCTTGCCACCCAGCCTATCGAGCGTTCATCATGTATTTCCTGTATCGATGCTCAGGAAATATGTTGGTGACCCGTCTCATGTGTTATACTTCAACACAGTTCAGCTCGAGGATGATATGTCATATGAGGTAGAGCCAGTAGCAATTTTGGATCGTCATGTCAAAAAGTTGAGGTACAAGAATATAGCTTCAGTGAAGGTACAATGGAGAGGTCAGCCAGTGGAGGAGGCTACTTGGGAGATCGAGCGGGATATGCAGAGCATATATCCTCACTTGTTTAAGAAGAGGAGAATGTAACGACCCGGTCGGTTGTTACGTAGAATCTGCATTATAATTACTGTATTTGACTTGTCATAGTTTGGTTATACTGTTTATGATGTGTTAGTTGGTAGGATTGAAATCGGAATGATCGTAGTGAGATTTTAGTCACTTAGTCTTTAAAAATAGGCTTATAGTTGGAAAAGTCAACTGAGAGTTGACTTACTGGTAAACGACCTCGAAATGCGTATTTTATGGCTCGGGTAGCTTCGTTAGGTGATTTGGGACTTAAGAGTGTGTTCAGAATATTTTTGTGATATTCGGTGTAGAATTAGGCTTGAATTGGCGAAAGTTAGTTTTTGGTGATTTTTGGTCGGCAATGGAAAATAGGCTATAAGGGTCGGAATGGAATTCTGGAAGTTGGAATATGTTCGTAATGTCATTTTGGATGTGTCTGCAAAATTTCAGGTCAATCAGAGTTGTTTTGGATAGTTTCGGCATCGTTGGTGGATTTTAGAAATTTCAAAGTTTTTAGGCTTGAATTCGATGTGATTTTGGTGTTTTGATGTTATTATTGGTGTTCCTAGGGTGAAACTAAGTTTGAATGATCATATGTGACGTGTTAGTATATTTGGTTGGGATCCCGAGGGGCTCGGGATTGATTTCTGGTGATTAACGAAAGTTTTGAAGTTGGTAAAAGGCAACTCTGCTGGTTTCTGATTACTGGTGCGACCGCACCTGCGGAAGTTTGGCCGCAGGTGCGAGCCCGCAGGAGCGGCAAAATGCACGCAAATGCGGAAGTAAGGTAGATGAGGAAATTCCACAGGTGCGAGGTATTTTCCGCACCTGTGATGCCTCAGATGCGGAAATCCCAGCGCAGGTGCGGAGGCTGAGATTCGAGGGTGCTCCGCAGGTGCGCACCTGGGACCGCAGGAGCGGGTTTGCATGTGCGCTTAAGTGGCCGTAGGTGCGGAACCACTGTTCAGAAAGTATATAATCATGCCTTCGCGAATTTTAACCCTCTTTTCACCATTGTTGTACGGGTTCCGAGGTTTTTGAGGGATTTTGAAGAGGGAAACGTTGGTGCATCATTGAGGTAAGATTTTTGGACTTAATAACTCGATTATATGTGATTGGAGACCTAATATCAGTGTTTTATTTATGAAAATCAGTAGAAAGAGATGGAATTAGGGCTTGAGATTATGAGACCTTCTAGGGATGATTTGAGGGGTCAAACGAAATCCGATTTTAGCGTTCTTTATATGTACGGACTCGTGAGATGATGAAGAACATTTTGGTATAAAATTTGTCGAGTTCCGAGACGCGGGACCAAGGGTCGGGTTTTGACTAATTTCGGGTTTTGAGCTAAAATTGGTATTTTTCAATTGGAATTCATTCCTTAAGCATAATTTGATGCTAAAGGTCTGATCTTTATAAATTTGGAGCGCTCGGAAGTTGATTCGAGAGGAAAGCGCATTGCAGAGTAGTTTTCGGGCTAGTTTGAGGTAAGTAATGTCTTTAAATCTTGTCCTGAGGGTATGAAACCCCAGACCTTGCACCCTTTCACGGGTTTTGGATTTCACAAATCAGGAATTTGGGAATATATCCCTTTTTAGGCAAATATTGAGTTGCGAAACGGCTTTTTAAAAGCTTATTTCCAATAGTACTATTTGTGAGCATGTGATTTTTGCCTATCGTATAATCCTACAAAAATCTCAGTAAATTAATTAGTTTTATGGGTTTTATTGAATTTTTGATGCTATTTGTGAATTCATTTTACATTATGTAGTCAGATTTTATCATTTAAATCCGTAAATAATTTAAAATGGCGTGGTTGAGCACATAACCTTAGTTATCATTTAAATAAATATAATTGTTTGGTATGAAGTATGTTAATATTAATTTAATTATTCCTTTTTAACAAAATTGTGAAATGTGTCCTTTAAATGATTAGGAGTACTAATTTAATTGTTTTACCCTTAATTAATTTATTAATTAGTCTGTATTTAGACAAAATTAAGTTAAAATTAATTGCTACATTTTTTTAGTTTAAACTTTAGTTGAAATTATTTAATTAATGGGGAAATCAAGCCTAAAATTAGTTGGGACAACTACCTGAGCCCAAGTCTCCATCTCTACACTACCCATAACGCCCCAGCCCAAACCCTTGTACCCGGCCTGCCCCAGCCCTGTCCTAAAAAATGATGTCGTTTAACCTCCATTTCACCTCAGCCGTTGGATCATTTTGATCCAACGGTCTGGAACTCAACACCCCTTTAGTATTTAACTGTTCCAAAGCCTCCCTCCCTAGAGACCAAAGTCTAACACCCCTTTCTCTCTTCTCTCTCAACCCTCACTGTCTCCGCCGCTCCCCCGCCCTAGCTCCGCCGGCCGGAAATCGCCGGCGGCGGCGAAGCATCACCAATCGACCTCAAAATTCTACCAGAGGATCTCCTTCCTCTCCCCAACCTCATACCACCATTGATTTCCCTAAAAGACCACCCAAAATCTCCCAATCTTGGATCTAAGACTCGGAACCTAGGGTTCTCGTCTACTGGCAAGAATTAGAGAAAACCAACGACTCAAACATACATGAGTCGATAGCCCTTGGTAAGGGCTATCGATTCATGTGGGTTTGGCCCGTTTCCAAGTTCGCCGAAGTCCGGTCAAATTTCGGCAGGTCGCCGGAATTCACCCAAGACCCTCAAACTGGTATTCCCCCTCCCTGTCTATCTGTTTCTCATTTCTTTTAAGACAAAATCATGAATACGATGCATTGTTTGAAACAACTATTCTATACTGTTATCGACTTAGGACGAGATTTTCTTCTTTGCTCATCTGATTCATGCATGCTCTTCTTGATCAATCCAGAGCTTTCAATGTATTTCATGATTTATTCAGTTTTGCTTAAGTAATTAGGTCCCTAGCCTAGGTTTTTATCACTGTTTCGCATGTGTGTTCGTTTCTTGTCCTCGATACATTTTTTTAGTTAATTAACCTTGTGTATTTATAGTTCAATCATACATGCTTAGGTTAATTGAACCGTGTTTGGATATTGACTGATATAGTTCAATTTTTTGATAATCCATGAGCTTTAAATGTGCTTCATGTATTTGCACCTTGGTTGATTGACTGATTTTTTATGTGTTTGTTTGGGTTTAATTCACTGATTAATTAGTTCAGGTAAAAATGAATATAGGATGACTAGAACTCTTTGATAATTAGTCTCCTAACCTGTTATCTCATTAGTAAAATCTGATTCCAATGAGTTAACTACCCCAACCCCAATTGTGTACGTGTTATGTGTATTTAAAATGGTGACTGATTAAGCTAACTAACCTAAGACTTGACTTGGTTAGCTGCTGACTCTAACCCAACCTCAGTCAATCACCTAAAGTTGATTAGTCAAGTAATTATAAATTGATTAGGAGTTGATTATACTTAATACTTAAAACAAATTAGCTAGTTTGCGACTTCACTTAAAATCAAAGTTAGTCACTCAATTAAGCTAGTTAACTATAATTGCTAGATAAGCACGTTTGAAATTATTTAAACCAATTAATTCAATTAACTACTGTTTTTTAATTAATTCAAATGATTAGTCAATTCAAGTAAATTAATTAGGCAATAGGGAATTAGTCACACTTAATTAGTAGTTCTAACCAAAGGTAAAATAGTTAAGCTAACAACTTAGTTGACTTAAGTCTTAGGTAACTAGTTAAGACCAATTAACTAAGTCTAAGAACAAATAATTCACCTAAGCTTAATTTTAGTTAATGATGAATCAATTTCAGTTTCTTTACCCCACTAGTTAACCCGAGTTAATAAATAACCTTGATTAAACTTAAAGGGTAATTCCTAGGAAATCAGATTTTTTGGGGGTAGAATAGTAATTGCAAAAGTTGGAATTTTCTAGAATGAGGGCAGCAACTTCACGGCTCATATAAATTGACCCCGTTGCTTTCAACTATTCCCTTGTTATGCAACACTAGAGTAGCTATAAATCCTTCTGTGATATGGGCTAGCCCAATATGTACCGACTAAGCTAGAACCTCCGTGTCTAGATCCATTTGAAACTGTACAATAGATGCTGATGTTCGAGCTTCAGACTGAGCTCCGCTTCTGTCTCTTCCCCTAATCGTAGTTGTCATTGGGGCTTCACCTCTTGTCCGGTTGTATACGCTTTTCGTGTTGTCGATTTTTTTCTGAGAGGACATGAATAGACAAGTTCAATCATCAATGGTAGAATAAATTCGCACGATAGATTAGAATAGAAGTGAAATTGTTACTAACTTCATAGCCTCTGAGAGATAAGTACAGGCGTCTCCGTACCGATCCTTCAGACTCTACCAAGTTTGTTCGTGAATTGTGAGACCTAAGAAACCTAGTGCTCTGATACCAACTTGTCACGACCCAAATTCCCAACCTTAGTGTCACGACCCAAATCCTAATAGGTCGTGATGGCGCCTAACGTGGAACTAGGCTAGCCAACCATCACATTACTTCGCATTGGTTCTATTATAATAATTCACGAATCAATAATAAGTAGCAACAAGCATAAAATAAATTGTTTAAGTTTTAACGCCCCAATAATAGTCTAAACAACTCTCCCAAGACTGGAGTCAACATGGTCACGAGCATCTACGAAATAAAACTAACTCTACTGTGTCCTAAATAAAGTCTAGGGATGAAATGCTAAAACTAAATAAGGAAGGGAAATGGAGAAGATGTGGACGCTGGACAGCTACCTCGAAATCCCGTAAAGCTGCTGCTAACGATTATCAGACATTGTGGCCTATGACTTCGTGCCAAGTGGAAAATTCCACCATCAAGGAATAAATTGCGGGGTCATGTGTTATATCGGTTTTGGCCTAGAATGTATAAGGCATGAGATTTTGCAAGAGATAAAGCTGGGACTTGCGGTATGTCTGCCTCCTTAATAACCCTATACCTCAGTACCAAAGGAGTCATATAACTATATTTAAATCTACAGAAGGTTTACTCAGCGTGAAAGTCACTGTTGCAGATTTTGGGGTGCTCCAGAGGGAGTACAGTGGTTGACAAACTTCTAGACTCTATGGTTCTTGCCAAGGTTTATCTATATAGAGATCTACCTTTGGGGTCATTGTGAATCAATAAGGATAATAGTTACCCCAAGGAATAACGAAGGGTACATGAATACGTGGAGTAGCTCAACGGTGTTGAGTCAACATGGTACAGAAGAAATTGGTCACCGGTGGTTGAGGTAAGCCTACGAAGAGGACGACCAATCATTGCAACACCAACTATTTGACTCAGTTCTCATAATGCTTTTGAAATAGTTTGTTTCTCGAACTTTCCATTTTTGCGTGGCGCTTAGGGTTTGAACGATTGTGTCAGGTCACCATGACAATATCCGAACATGCCCTCAGGTTCGATAAGTTATCCCGTCATACTCCTACTTCAATTCATCTAGCCAGATAGCATGTCCACAGACTCATTAAAGGACTCAATTATGATTGTAAGATTTTGTGCGACTCAGGGCAAGTTGATACTTTATGTCGGCTAGTGGTAGAAATTTTCCTAGACTTGGGAGATTCATATTGCATCAGAGCACTCAGGCTACGTGCCCCATTGCAGTTACAACTCTACTTACATGACCAGCTAGGGAAAAGGGGGTCGGTATGTCGAAGGTGGAGGTCAGATTCCTAGAGGTGGAGACCCAGCATGTTGATATATTTTCTATGGTATGGCTGAGGTCGTTATATCAAATGGTGCCCTTACAAGAACAATCTCTAGTTATTATAAAGTGATAATTTCCTTAACTTGATTCGGTTATGAGTATCTAGAAAAGTCCTCCTAATATGCTCCACTCTCGGGTGAGCTTCGTAACTCTAAAATCTACTTATGTGACCACTTGTATTGAGAAATTCTATGGAGATAGCTATGTCTATCATTACGTGTTGTAATTTTGTTTAATGGAAAATATTTAAAGGAATGAAATGGAAAGTTTCGATTGGCACGATACGCATGTTGCTTGTGATTCAGAATTGAGGGCGCGATCCTCGTATTTTAATATGATTTGAGATGTTTAAATCGAGCTACGAGCCGCAGTGGAAGTTATGTAAGGACGAGGTACTTGTGATGGAAATTCTTGTGTTTAAATTCTCCCTTGTGAATTAAAATTTTACTATAGTACGGGTAGGGAGTCATACCTGTTAGGTTTATTCAACAATTTATGTATAAAATAATGATAATAATCATAATAATAAATGAATAATAATAATAAAAGTAAT